>JAODAL010000764.1:0-274566 GCA_025379985.1 Phyllomedusa bahiana
TCCAATAAAAAAAACCCCCCCTTTGGGGGGGGGAACGTAGGGAGGGTCTGGCATAAAGAGGCAAACTGTAATGAGTCAATTCCCCTTCTTATCAGTGCATCATAATCACATAATTGTCCTTTGCAATGCGACTGCTGTTCTATGCCACGCTAAGGCGTATTTTGAACAATTGTTTTATCAAACCCGTGGACCCTTTACAGACCTATCAAGCTTGTTCCCCATTGGTGAACTTGTAAACGCCCCTGGGTGTAAATACAAATCTTCATTAATTTTCGAAAAATACAACAACATGTCACTTCCCCTCCCGTCACATTACTAGCTTAGTTGAAGCTGTATAACTTGAACTATATTTGATTTTGAAGTTAAACATTTTCATGAAAGATGCCCAATCATGAGATCGTTAATATGCCCACAAGGATATTGTTTGTGTAATGTGCAGCACCGAAAAGAGTGCTTCCGCCGAAACAAACAAATATTATCTAAGCTCGCACAGTTCAGCAGCATATTGAAACCTTTCTGTGCTCTAGAAACAAGTCTGAATAAAAAATAATTGCTGTTATTTCATAAAACAGAAATTCTCCAGACTTCAATGTGCGTCTGCCAGGGAGCAGATAAAAATAGGAAACAGATAGCAGACACGCAGTTGTATCGGCCACTAATGATATAAATTTCACGGTAAAGTAGGAAACTGGCAACTACGGTGCTAGCTAGTCACCGGTGTCTAATTTACCTGTATGTCCCTATCTCTCTGAGAAAAAAACTCCTAGCTTTTAATCTGAACCCTATTTTATTTTTTGTCGACTTCCTTTATGCCCTAGGAAAAACTCTATGTTTTTATGTCGACCCTTCTGTCTGCCCTGAGAAAAACTCCTAGCGATTATGACAGGAATCTGCTATCTACTTCTGACTGCTCTGAGAAAAACGCCTAGCAACAGGTGTCTACTACTACACAGGGATCTATATTTCTAAATCACAATTTCCAAATAATCCTAACAGCCAGCTTCCCATATACCCAGAAATGATCATGAAGTAAAAAATCACAAAAATCCACAGACAGAACATGTGACTATTATTACTGCATCTGAAGTATTTGCTCATCGCTAAAGTGAACTGACAATCCTCCACTCAGTGCTGCGTAAAAAGAGGAAGTAGCTGGGAAACATAAAATGACAGAGGATTTGGAAATTCTAGTGGTGCAGCACGTAGCAGTTGTAAAAGCAGATAACATTAGACAATAAATCTCAAAGACACTATATGAAAGAACCCAAGAACCGGAGGTAGCAAGAGGGCATACGGCCAAAATGAAAACAGAGGAGACACACACCGAGACCGTTATCAGATGACACCAGGAATGGGGCAATCCACGGTGGAACAAAATTATGCAGTCAAAACAGATGTCCACTGAATTCAACGAAGAATAGTTCAATGAACTTACCCGATTGGTGGTGATCAGCTCACGTCTGGCTGCCCAAATTGAAACGACCGTGGGTCCCCCCCAGAACAGGCGACAGGCCCTCCTCTGATTTTTCCCTGTTTTCCTTTGAAGGTCGAACGGCACCAAAATGAAAAGTGAGTTTAAATCCACCAATTTGCTACCTCCTCCAAATTATATTCGGGCTGTAACAGCAGAATGGGAAGTACTGTCCCCCCGGTTGTCTGGAAACAATTTTCTTTAATCGGGGAAGTACATGAATTTTATATCATTATTCTAAGCATTTGCAAGTAGTGTTAGGGATCATTGGGTAATTTAAAAACTTTTTGAGGGGATGATTAATAAATCCATTTCTATTTGGAAATATAATTTTTCTTGCAAGCCTTGCTTAATTTAAATGCCCAAAACCTTTCAAACTCCCCAAAAACCTCGAGTAGTTTTACTGCCCGGAAGTTGGGGTCGCAAAAAAATGCAAATTTCTTGTCATTTGTTTTGCTTTTTCTCAGGGTATCCATAGTGAATCCCTTTTTTGTCTTCAGCAATTCAAAAACAAGGGATATCTTGAAAAGGGAGTTTTTTTTTTGAAAAACCATGCATTTTAAACCTATAAATTAAGTTAAAATTTGGGCAAGGGAAAAAGGATAAGAATAATTAATGCAAAAAGTATATAGACAGTTTGAGATAAATCAATGGTATGAAGTACAAACAGGTTTAATGTTTTTAATCAATTCCCCACCTGACAGTGTACAAAATCGGAAGGGGGCTGTAGTGGGGACAGGCAGGAAGGTCAGGGGAAAGGGGGTAAGGTTTGTGGTCTGAAGGCAGGAAGGTCGGGAGGCGCAAGATTCGTGGTCGGGAACGGAGGCAAATGGACGGTACACGAACAGAACAAAACTCGGAAGCTTTCTAAAAGGCAAATGGGATAAAAATCCGGGAAGGGCACAGGAAAGGGGGAGGATTTAAATAGGGGCTCGACTGGCAAGGAATTTACCGGGGGTGCTGGCCCTTTAAATCTAACATGCGGCGCACCGCGCCCTGGAGGCGGGATGCGTGGGCGGGGAAACAGAGACACATCAGGGCTGGCCCCGGGAAGTTGGAGTGGGTGCGCCCGCGGCCCGACATGTGGGTCGCGGAGCCACTCGCCCGCGGGGCACGGATGCGCCCGCAACCCGGAGGGGGGTTTGCAGAGACAGCCGTGACAGTATCCCCCCTTAGGCCCCTCCCTCTTTCTGTCTTGGAGGAATTTGCGGACCAGGGTGCGATCCAGAATGTTATCCTCTGGCTCTCAGGACCTTTCTTTGGGCCTGAACCCCTTCCCGTCAATGAGGAAATGTCACTTCCCCCTGATCGTTTTCATGGCCAAGATTTCTTTTATGCATGAAAAAACAATCCAGCTCTGTTCACTTGCTCAAGCAGTCAGATATGGGAGGCACGTATAAGCAGAGAGCTCACTCTGCTAACAGCCAGAAATGATACAACTAATATACAGCGTCCCGTTTCAAATATAGGATGGCAAGCCAGTATAGGTTAAAACGTAGTATGTATTCTTTATTATAGTAAATATATAAAAAAAGAGATATTTTAGTCTCAAGATCGTACAGTGCAACAGACCACTAACCGTACTCCACAGCGTGCAGTCGATATCCCTCCGTCAGAGACCGACGCGTTTCGGTGACGTGCACCTTATTCCAGGTCCAGACCTGGAATAAGGTGCACGTCACCGAAACGCGTCGGTCTCTGCCGGAGGGATATCCGACTGCACGATGTGGAGTACGGTTAGTTGTCTGTTGCACTGTACGATCTTGAGACTAAAATATCTCTTTTTTTATATATTTACTATAATAAAGAATACATACTACGTTTTAACCTATACTGGCTTGCCATCCTATATTTGAAACGGACGCTGTATATTAGTTGTAAGATTTCTTTTATGGTGAAGATGTTCATAGCATCAGCCTCAGGAGAAGGAGGAGCAACTTTCCGGGAGAAACAATTAAGAATAGCTGGCTTCAGGAGAGAGACGTGGAAGGAGTTCGGGACCCGCATCGTGGGGGGTAAGGCGGTGCTTGTATGCCACCGGATTGATGCGTTTCAGCACCATGAACGGTCCCAGGAAGCGGGGACCCAGTTTGTAGCCGTGGATCTTGAGACGCATGTATCTCGCAGACAACCATACTTTATCTCCAGGAGAGAAGATGAGCGGGGGTCTTCTCTTTTTGTCTGCCTGCTTCTTAGTGTGGGCAGACACCCGTTGCAGAGACTGGCATGTCTGATTCCAGATGGGAGTCAAGTTCTGGACCAAATCTTCTATGGCCGGGACCTCAGAGGGCACAGAAAGGGGGAGTGGTGGGCGGGGATGTTGCCCGTAGACAATGAAGAAGGGGGCGTCACCGGCAGACTCGGAGTCTAACGAATTATATGAAAATTCTGCCCAAGGTAACAGATTGGCCCATTCATCCTAACGAGCAGAAACAAAGTGCTGCAGATAGATGCCCAGTATCTGGTTAACCCTCTCCACCTGCCCGTTGGTCTGAGGGTGATAGACCGAAGAGAAATCCAATTTTACTTGTAGCTGGTTACAGAGGGAGCGCCAGAACCTAGAAACAAATTGGACCCCCCGGTCAGAGACTATATGGCGGGCAAGCCCATGTAGCCGAAAAATATGTTGAAAAATTATGCTGGCCAGACGAGGAGCAGAGGGTAGACCTGGCAGAGGGATGAAATGGGACATCTTGGAAAAGCGATCTGTGACTACCCAGATCACAGTATTACCAGAGAAAGGCGGGAGGTCAGTAGTAAAATCCATGGCCACATGGGTCCAAGGACAATCGGGAATAGGCAGTGGCTGCAGCAGACCTGCCGGCTTGAGATGGGAAGACTTGTTGCGGGCACAAGACGTGCCCGACATTCATGAACGTCTTTGGCCAGACTGGGCCACCACTAAAAACGGGAGATGAGAGAGCACGATTTCTTCAATCCCGGGTGTCCAGGCACTCGAGAGCAATGTCCACAATACAGTATTTTCTTCCGTAGAGCCGGGCACACATAAGTCTTGCCCGGAGGTATTTGTTGCAACTCTATGAGGGCAGCAGAGATTAGCCATACGGGAGGGATGATATGCCGTGGTACTGGTTCATCTCCTACCATGTCAGAGGCACGGGAGAGGGCATCGGCCTTGACATTTTTCTCTGCGGGGCGGAAATGTATCAGACAATTGAACCGGGAAAAGAATAAGGACCATCGTGCCTGGCGCAGGTTTAGATGCTGGGCCGTCTGGAGATAGAGTAGGTTCTTGTGGTCGGTGTAAATGTTGACCGGGTGTCAAGCCCCCTGCACGAGATGGCGCCATTCCTCTAGGGTTAGCTTGATGGCCAGTAATTCCCGGTCTCCGATAGCGTAATTTCTCTCAGCAGAGGAAAAGGTTTTTGAGAAAAAAACACATGTGAGGGTCTTGCCTTTGGGACTCTTTTAAGTAAGTACAGCTCCGGCTCCCACTGAGGAGGCATCGACTTCCAAAAAGAAGCTTTTTTCTGTGTCCGGCCGGGGGAGTACCGGGGCGGAGGCGAATGCAGACTTCAGCTTGAGGAAAGCTTCCACAGCTGGTGGCCATAACCTCGAATTACTACCCTTTTTGGTTAAAGCCACTATAGGAGACACCAGTGAGGAGAAATGTGGCACAAACTGTCTATAATAGTTGGCGAAGCCCAGGGATCTTTGTATGGCTCGGAGGCCCACGGGTCTTGGCCACTGCAGGACAGCAGACAATTTGGCAGGATCCATCTGCAGGCCCTTGTCCGAAATAAGGTAGCCGAGGAATGGAAGGTTTTTCTGGACGGAACAGACATTTTACGAGCTTGGCGTAGAGGCGGTTAGCCCTCAAACGCCGGAGGACCTGTCGTACATGGATTATGTGGGATTGAGGATCGGGGGAGAAGATTAGAATATCATCCAGATAGGCAACGACACAGGAATACAGGAGGTCCCGGAATATGTCGTTGACAAACTCCTAGAAAACTGCTGGGGCGTTGCAGAGACCAAAGGGCATCACTACGTACTCGAAGTGCCCATCGCTGGTGTTAAAAGCCGTCTTCCATTCGTCCCCCTCTCGTATGCAATTGAGATTTTAAGCTCCCCGCAGATCCAATTTAGAAAATATCCTGGCTCTCCAAAGCCAGTCGAAGAGCTCAGTAATCAAAGGCAGAGGATACCGGTTCTTAATGGTAATCTTGTTGAGCCCTCGGTAATCGATGCATGGCCGTAGAGAGCCGTCTTTCTTCTCTACGAAGAAGAATCCAGCCCCGGCAGGGGAGGAGGACTTCCGAATAAATCCCATCTGGAGATTTTCGCTAATGTAGGCCGACATAGCCTGCGTCTCAGGTACTGACAGCAGGTAGACGGCCCCGAGGTGGAGAGGTGCCGGGCAGCAGATCAATCGGGCAGTCTTGAGGGCGATGCAGAGGTAGAGTCTCAGCTTGCTTTTCGGAGAACACATCTGCAAATTCCTGGTATGGAGCAGGAAGGCCTGCCAAAGATGTGGGTGGTATCGAAGAAGCGGGAAGCACCGGGCGGGGTGCCACCAAACAGTGAGATCGACATCCTTGCCCCCAACGTAGGACTTTGCCCGTTTACCAGTTGAGCACAGGGGCGTTCCGCTGTAGCCACGGAAGACCCAGGAGGACAGACGAGAAGGACCGAGGGAGCACATAAAACACCAACTTCTCCTTATGTAGTGCCCCTACCTGAAGGAGCAAGGGCTCGGTACGGTACAGGATCGGGTCACGGAGGATCTCCCCATTGACAGAGGAGATGACAAGAGGCTTTTCCAGACAGACCACGGGGAGGTTGTATCTAGACACCAAGGCAGCATCCATGAAATTTCCAGCCGAACCAGGGTCCAGGAAGGCGGAAACTTGGAATTGAAATCCCGGTCCGGATCTGACAAGCACGGGCATGGTCAAATGAGTAGAGGACTTGCTCTCACCTAGGAACACCTCTCCCACGTATCCTAGGTGCGTGAGTTTCCCGGACGCTGAGGACGAAGTGGGCAGCCCCAGCGGAAATGTTCGGGGCTGGCACAATAGAGGCATAGATTTTCTTCACGCCACAGGGTCAGCTCCTGGGGAGTCAAATGAGCTCTGTCCACTTGCAGGGGTTCCTCCGTAGCCAGCAGGGAGGACAACTCTGGTGGCCTCTGGAATACAGCAGCTAGGCGGGGAAAGCGAGGTCCCCTGGCAGGTTCGTGTTCCTGGCGGAGCTCTTCTCGCCGTACAGAAAGGAGATAAGCTCACTCAAGGAGACAGGGGGATCACGGGTGGATAAGGCATCCTTGATCTGGCTGAAGAGGCCTTTCTTGAAAGTGGCGGCTAATGCCGCATCGTTCCGTGATAGCTCCGAGCCCAGAGTGCAGAACTGGACCGCGTAGTCGCCCACTGAGGAGTCTCCTTGCCATAGATTCAGTAAGGCAGTTTCGGCAGTAGAGGCTTGGGCAGGTTCCTCAAACACGCTGCAGAACTCGGTGACGAAGGCGGCGATGGTAGCCGTGACCGGATCGTCTCTGTCCCACAGAGGAGTAGCCCAGGCCAGGGCTTTCCCGGAAACAAGGCTGACCGTGAATGCGACCTTTAACCTCTCAGTAGGGAATTGGTTACCCATCAACTCGATGTGCAGAGAGCATTGAGTGATAAAGCCCCTGCAAGCCTTGGAGTCCCCATCAAACTTAGAGGGCATAGACAGACGGAGCCTTGGACCAGCAGCCGGTGTGGAAGCCGAAGGTGCAGCGGACGCCAAAGGAGCGGGTTGTTGCTGCAAGATGGCCAGGCACTGCTGCATCATGGCGGAGAGATGGCTCAGTTGCTGGGCCTGCTGAGTGATCTGCTGCGCCACAATGGTGGTTAGATCAGCGATGCTGGGCAGAGGCACCTTGGCGAGATCCATGGCCGGATCTTACTGTCACGGTTGGAGGTAGTGGATACTCTGGACCACCGCAAGCGATGGTGTAAGCCACACCAGGGAGCGGAATCTAAGTAGGTCCCGGTTTTCACCAGAGCCCGCCGCAAAGCGGGATGGACTTGCTGTGGCGGGAGTCTACCAGGTCGCTACCGCTGACGTGACTTGCTTTCGGAGGCAGCTGAGGTGTAGCGTGGTACAAAATCGGAAGGCAGGCTCATAGTCGGGGACAGGCAGGAAGGTCAGGACAGGCGGCAAGGTTCGTGGTCGTAGACAGGCAGGAAGGTCAGGGCAGGCGGCAAGATTCATGGTCGAGGAACGGAGGCAAATGGTACGGTACACGGTAATCAGAACAAGACTCAGGAACGCTTACTCAATAGGCTAAAGGGCACTAAAGATCCAGCGCTAAACACAGGAAGGGGCAGGCTTTAAATAGGGGTTGCGACCGTCAATGGAATTTACTGGTGTGCTGGCCCTTTAAATTCAACAGTGTCGGCGCGCGCGTGCCCTAGGAGGCAGGGACGGGCACGCCGGGAACCAGAGACACAGACAGGCGCGTGGCCAGGTATGTTGGCGCGATTGCGCCTGCGGCCCGACCTGGGGGTCGGGGTTCCACTCGCCCGGTGGGCACGGTTGGGCCCGCGACCCGGAGGGGGGGGGGGTCGCGGTGTCAGCCGTGACAAGCATTTTTCACTTGCAAGCGCGTACTTTCAATGCGCAGCAGCTTCCTGTCTCGTATACTTTCTTTCTCGTACTTAAGCACATAAAAGAAGTGACAGGTCACTTCTTTTTACGGGAGTACATTATGCGTAGAGAAATCTGATCATAAAATGTTCATCGTCTAAACACCAGCGAGGATCTTACCTGGCACACAATGAGTGCTGGACTTCTATAATGATTTTACTGAATTTGCAGGGCATACCTTAGCGTAATTATGTGCCGAAGTACACCCCACAAGTACATCGCTTGAACAGATTCTTACTGAAGGATTAAACAAGCACCTACAAGCTTGAGCAACTCAATGTGGGGGGTTTTAAAGGAGATGACAGTGGAAAAAAATGTTTTCTAAATAATCTCTCTCCTAAAGTTATTAACTTTTGTAATATACCTTCCTTGTATTCTTTTAGGCAATTCCAGAACTTTTATATCAGCTGTACGATGACAGGAATCTCAGTAGTTCTGTGTATCCGTACAAAAATAGCTCTGGGTTGAGCCCTGGAGATCATGGCACTAAAGACTTTTTCTTTTTTAGGGCAACCTTTCAGGCCATACCTATTTGTTAATTCCTCTCAAGACTTTGAAAATGGGTGAGAAAACAGGGGGCATGTAGAGTGACCGAGATTAGGAAAGAATTTTTACACAGCAAAGGGAAACAGCTTTAGTACAGGAAATGCTGCTGCTCAGCTGCAAAGAAGGGAGGCTACATAGAACGTAGGAAAAGCATACTATGGTATGGAAATCACCCAAGGTAAATGAATGAAAAATCAGAAAAGCATTTATTTTTATTTTTTTGTTAACTGGACAAAACCCTTGAAGAATCAAGTTACAGAATAATTAGCTTGTGTCATGAGAATATACAAAAAGATGTGGACATTTGTTGAAATTTGATAAGTGTTGTATGTACAGTCTTACAAAACCTACAATAAAAAAATACTGTTTTATATTGCTAATGGTTGTATCCAATATTGGTTCTAGAGATGGGCGAATTGATTCTAACGAAGTGGAATTCGTTTAGAATTTCAGGAAAACTTCGGTTCTGAACGAAGTCGAAGTTTGGGGTCCTTCGGGTGAACGAAGTGTGCTTTTCATTGATAAAATGGTTGCGAGCACATGGCGTTACATGGGGCAAAGAACTCTGGGAGGAAGAAGGGCATAGGCTGCATGACATGTGCAGAGATGAAGCCAATCAGAGACCGGCGGGATTCTGTGACGTCACCGCACTATATAAGTCCGGGCGCGACGCTGGGAGCTCATACCGCTCTCACTATACTGATCAGGGAAGGTGCTGCTGCGGCTGATTGTTACTGAAGAACTGATTTTTATACAGCGATTTTTGTGGGGTGTCTCAGCTTCTCTCAGAGACTGTTCTCTTAACGTTCTATTTCAGATTTTTTTGGGGTATTGGATCTGAAATCCAGTGTGCGTCCACTGCAGCTCATATACTTTTAAAAAATATTGCCACAGAAAATTGAAAACCCAAGGGGGATCAAGCCAGTTCCTGTTGCTTTCTTTTTAAACACTAAACTACTGAGGGGAGTCTTTTGACCCCCTTTCGTTTTTTTTTTCCTTCTGTGCTACTTTTTTCAGAATTCCGGTTTTGAAACTCTGTGATTTTTCCCTAAAATTAAAAAATGTAAAAAAAGATTTTGTGAGAATAAAAAAATTTTTTGGTAAAAATTTTCCCGCGTTTTTTTCCAAAAATTTACCAAAACTACGGGGAAGGGGAGTCATTTTGTTTTTCCCTACTATTTTTTGGGGGCCCCTTTTGTCACAAAATTTTTGCTATAAAGTTTTGTGCTTTAATTTTTTTCACTCTGTCTTTTTTTACCCTGAGGGTTCTTATGATGTAGTTCAATTTACTTGTAAATTTTTTCTTTTTCCCTTGGGGTTTTTAACCTGCTTTTTTTTTTCTGTGTAATGGGAAAAAAATTTAGCTTTGTTTACTTAGGCTCTTATCTTATGCTAAGGGAAAGGGTGGGGGTTTTTTAAGGTTTAGCAGGAGACAGTATTTTTGGATATAACTTTATATCAGTTCAGTAAAGAGACAAAGAGAACAGACCAGACTTTAGGGAGCCTAAAAAGGGACTCATACAGGTTTTAAAATTGTTATAAAATAGTTTACCCTCCCTGTAAAATGTTTCCCAGCCCCTCCCTTTTGAAGGTGGCAAAACAGTTTTAAATTTATTTTGTTTTTTCATTTCATTTCTATTTTTCAGCGGGAACTTTTAAAATTTTATGGAATTTGGAGGAATATGGGGGAAGACGTTTGATAAGCCTCAGGATATTCGGGCACTTTCCCAATCCATAGGAGAATGAATCGGAACCCGGGAATTGCGGGGAACATGATTTGATTCTGACAGTGAAAAAGTTTTCATTCTCAGAACTATCAAGTAAAACTAAGATTTCCAAAGGAAAAAATCCGGGAAGGTAATTTAGTTAGGGTTTTAATTTTTTGTTCTTCCCACACATGATTTTAGGGCCCTTGCACCTAGCAAAATTCGGGCTGTTTTACCATCTGGATTTTCCCTTGCCCCAAAAAGGCCTACCTGCCCGCTAAACCCGGGAAGCTCCGTCCAAACCCCCGGGGCCTGGAGCCGCTGTCAGGGCCCAAAAGCACGCTTGTTTTCCCCGAAACCACGGCCCCGGGCCCAGACACCCGGTCCAGCCCGGGGTTCGGAGCGGAGTTCAGGTTTTAAAACCCTTTCCGCCCCTGAAACCTAAAGGGGGAAAGGTAGGGGCCCGGGATTGTGGTAGAAAATGGGGTGGGGATATTCCGCCGAAAATCCGGGCCAGTGTCCCAGGGACCCTTCCCAAAACAAAAATTTAAATATTCATTTTTTTTTCCAGTTTTTCCCAAAAGCACATAAAATTGGGGACCCGGGCCCCATCCCGTTATTTTTTTTGCCTCGTGACTTCCTCCTGGTCGTGGACAAAAAAAAACAGCAAAAGGGCCCCAAAAATGAAAATAAAACGGGGTTAACGAGGGGCGCAAAGGAAATTTGCAACAGCAAACCCCGGGAAAAAGGCGAATCTGAAGGAAAAAACTAGTTTTCAGGGGAAAGGGTATTCAAGGGAAAAACCTGTTAAAATTGGGGGAAAAATTTTCCCCGGGGAGGGTGACAGCCAAAAATTCTTCAAAAAGCACCTGGCCCTACAGGATACCCCAGGGGAAATTAAATTATCGTTTATCCTTTGGCGAAAGGGCCGTTTTTTTTTTGGTTTCTTTTTAAATTGACCCTTTTAAAAAGGGAAATGTACGCTTGCAAAAGCATGCAAACAAAAATTTTTACATTTTTTCTCTATCTGATGGGGGACTAGATGCATTCAATTGGGGATTCTTTGCTCGTGGTTTTTCTGGCACAAAACGTCACTCGTTTAGTATATTTGGGGGTAATAAAGGGGAAAATCCCAAAATTTTGCAAAGCGACAAGGGTCTAGGGCCCAGCTTTTGTTAAAAATTTTTGGCTTTTCCCTCAATTTGATGAGAAATCTACCGGGGAAAGAAAACTGCAAACGGACAATTTTTGCTCTATTTTCTACTGTGTGGAAAGGTTTTTTAAAAATTTTGTTTTGCTTTGTTAAAAACCTGGCCCATACATAACGGTGGATGAGCAACTTTTCCCAAGCAAAACTAGGTGTCCTTTCACGCAGAAACATCCCTTTCCCAAACCAAAAAATTAGGGCCCCACAAAAAAAAATTGGTAGCTGTTGATAAGGATAGAAATATTGGCAAATGGTTTTCCCCTTTATCTAGGCAAGATGACACACCCGTGCTGAGGACCTTTTAAAGTTTGACCTTTGTGGGAAAAAGTTATTTTTTCCCCGTTTTTTAAAAAGGGGGTGCAATGTTTCCCAACCCGTTTAATTTTTTTTAATTCATTAAAAGGGCTAAACAGCTAAAAAGCAAAAGAACAACCATCTTTGGGAACACTAAAGAAGATAAGGCAGTTTTTCCCAAAAGAAAAAAAAACCATGAAAGAGGAATTGAAAAAACCTAAAGTTTTTTTGGGAAATAAACAATTTTAAGACAGTATATCAAGGAAAGGGTCAACAAAAATGTTGTCATTTTGAGTTTTGTCCTCCAGATGTTTTTGTTGCGTCTTTATTTCCCCTAAAAAAACTCCAGAAACGGTAAAGTTTTACAATGAAACAAAATATGGGTGATGTAGTGGATCAGATGGCACGAAAATATACCCCGAAAATTTCACAAGGAAGATGGGCCCTTTTATGCATTTTTAAAATTTCCCCTTAAAACTTGCGGGTAAAAATTTTTAAAGGGGATTACCCCCCAAAAAAAGTACGCAAGGCATTTTTGCAAACCCCTTTTTGGGATTTTAGTGGTCCCCTTTTGTCCAGATAGGGAAAAAAGGGGTTTCCCCGTCCCAAGTTGTTACATGCTCAGAAGTGATGGTTCAAACAAAAATTTTTTCCGTTTAAAGAAAAGTGCAAGAAAAATAATCTGTCCCGGGAATTTTTATGACTTGGGGAAGGGCTTTGTGTGGGCAATGTACTGCCCTTTAAAACAAAGGCAATGCCTTTAAAATGCAAAAACAAAAATTGTTTAGAAAAGGGGGAAAAATTTTGCGCCCTTTTTCATTTTTTAAAGCTCCTCCACCTACTTTTTTTCTGCTTTTTGTTCTTTCATTGTTGTTTTTTATGTATCACTTTAATAAAAAAAATTTTGAAAAACGTTATTATAATTTTTTCTTTTTTTCTTAGAAAATAAGAAAAGCAGAAAAAAAAAAAATTTAAAAGCCCTTTCTGTTGGATTTTTCAAAAATAATTTAAAACATTACAAAAAAATATAATTATTAAAAATAACCACAAATGAAACTCTAAAAAAAAAACAAAAACAGCAAGGAGTCAAAAAGACTACTTTTTAGTAGTTTTTAGGCGGGGTCCCCAGGGCCAGTGTCTATTTTTTAAAAAAAACAGCATTTTTTTTCAATTCAAAAACCCCCTTCATTTTTGAAGCTCCCAATTTTTTGGGCCCAATTTTTCCTCCAGGGGTTAATTAAGCGTTGTTATTCGCGTGGTTTACTCCCAAAAAACCGTCATTTTCACCCCCAAAAAAATTTTTACCCTTTTTTCCCCGTGCCTAATTCACAAGCAAAGGTTTTTTACAATTTTTATCTCTTTTTTTGTGGCGTTTAAAAAAACACCGCATTGTAAAAACGCTCAAAGCTATTTGTTTGTGGTGGCCCCAATTCTTTGGCACCAAAAATTTCATCCCGGGGTTGATTAAGCTTTTTTATTTACTGTGGTGATTCCCAAAAAAACCCTTTATTTTCCCCCCAAAATATTACATTTTTTTCCTTTTTGCCTAATTCACAAGGGAAAGGGGTTTAAATTTCCCAAATTTTTTCTCTTTTTGTGTGGCGTAAAAAAAAAAACCGCATTTTAACACGCTTCAAAGCTAGTAGTTTGTGGTGGCTAAATTCTTTGGCACAAATTTACATCACAGGGGTTAATTAAGCGATGTTATTTATCCTCGATGTGGTGACTCCCAAGGGAAACGTCATTTATCACCGCCAACTATATACATTTTTCCTGTAGCCTTAATTCACAAGCAAAGGTTAATCTACAATTTTTTCTCTTGCTGTGTGGCGTAAAAAAAACAACCATCTGATCAATGTAACACGCTACAAAGCTTAGTAGTTTGTGGTTGGCTCATTTCTTTGGCGCAATTTACATCCAGGGGTTAATTAAGCGTTGTTTTTCAGCTGTGGTGACTCCAAGAAACTTCAAATCAGAAAATTCACCAAGGAAATTCCAGCGGACCAAAGGTACTTCACAAACTTTTTATTTCTTTTCATTCTTCCACAAGATGAGTAAAAACGGCCAACGCGTGTTTTCGGGACCCCTCAGGACCCTTTTTCACGGCATGTAATTCTGACACAAACATTTTTCCTAAGTGGAACAAACTTTTAAATAACACGTCCACTGCCATCAAATGGTCAATGGTGCGTGTGCTTAGATTTTAACCCTTGGATAGCTCAAATTCTATTGTTCCTAATAGAAATCCTTTGTATTGCAAACAGCTATTGTATTATTAATGCAGGTCTCCTAAGTCCCTATCCATTGATAACCAATTCGACATATGTTTGGCAGTTTTGCACGATTAAATCAACATGAGATTGCAAAAAAATGCTTCATGCAATATTTGCTGATTTTCTAAAATTATGCATTAAAAACTTTTGACAGTTTTTTTCAGTGTATATAATGAGATCATTGTCGTTTTATTCATGCCTCTAGGGCGTTAACACATGTTTGGCAATTTTGCCAGGGTTAACAACATTGGGATTGCAAATTGCTTCATGCAATATATGCTGATTTTCTAAAATGGTATGCATTAACATATTGCATTAAAACGGTTGACAGTTTCTTCAATGTATATACATGAGATCAATGTCGTTTATATTCATGCCTCTGGGGCGTTTATATTATATATATTCAACACATGTTTGGCAATTTTGCAGGGTTAACAACATGGGATTGCAAAATGCTTCTGCAATATATGCTGATTTTCTTTAAAATGAAGTGCTTTATACGTTTGACTGTTTTTCAAGTATGTACATTTTTGGGAGATCATGTCGTTTATTCATGCCTTTGGGGCAACGAGGGTTTATTATTCGGGGGTGGGGCAATTGGTAAGAATCATAGGCTCTCGTAACCCTTACACTTTATGTTCCAAATCTCCCCCTCTATGTGCTTACTTAACCTTTCCATTATGCCACACTTTAAAGATGCAATCCTGCTCTCATGTGTTTAAACGAAATGTCTGGATGCCCCTGATAAATTTACTTGTTTGTTTCGTTATCCTGCCAGGTGGTCTGCAATTTCTATTGCTTAAATTTCCTTATAGTACTGCCTATGTATAGGAGATTGCAATGGCGTGCATACTATGTAATAGTATAAACGTGGTCACTGTTTCGCAGTTAGCATACTGCTTCAATTTGAATATCCTTGTATTGGTGCTGTTGGCGAATGTATCCACCCTTCACATCTATTATGTTACACAAATTACATCTGTTCTTCCAACTATGGGGGAAACAGCCACATTGTTGCAACAATGGTATTATTTCTGGTGGCTAATATAAGTACTGGGGGACAGATCATTCGGCTAGAGTTTTACTCTTTTTGGCAACCACATTTTACCCCTTTTTCCAAATTCTCTTTTAAATAATTGCATCTTGACGTAGTATCTGCAATTTTTTAGAAGATGTTTTGTATTCTATTATAATTCATCACTGTAAACCCGTTGAAAATACTACTTGTTTTTCACTCTGCTCCCTTTTCTACTCTTTGTTTCCCATAACAGATCCTGTTGTTTATATTTTGCTACCTTTTTTAAATGCCCTCATCTAGGAGGTGTGTTGGATTACCCCCTACTCTTCAACTGCCATCGATAATACATTCCTTCCTGGAAATACCCTACCAGGGAAACAAGGCTTCTCCTAGCTCTAATATATTCCCCCATTGGGGATCGACGCTATTGTTTGTTTCTGGGTGATTACTTGTGGCCTGTAAAAAGTGTATTCCCACAGTGCTGTTTTATATACAGTTTGGGAGTATTTACAGTTCCCTAGGTCAGGTACACCTTTTTAACTCCAAATCCAGGAAATGAAGTTTTTTCTGAATTATATTGAATATGTAAATTTTAAGTTTACACTGATTGTAATTGAGGGTACCCCACTAAATTTAGGGTTATGGAGTTCAACATCGCGACCCCACACCAACAGGAGGTCGTCGATGTAACGTCCCCATACCTTATGATGTTATATCCATATGGATTGTTGCACCTATACACCCCCCCAATAAGCAGGCCTGCTGCTCCCACCACGGCATGTATAATGTTCGCATAGTGGGGATGCGATGCCCCATTGGTGCTCACTTGTCTATATGTAGGTAAAAGGATCTGTTCAAATTGAAATAATTGTTTTTGCAACAGGAAGTAGACATTTTTAGATGAATGATTTTTCCTCATCACGAAGTTCCTTAATTAACTCAAGATGTATTCATAAAGCTTACCATAGATAGGTGGCGTGCGTCGGTATATTGATTACAGGTTAACAACATCACATGTCAGCCTTGTATAAGATGGAGACCCATACAAATTCTTGAAAGTTTTGAGGACACTTGTGCTATCCTTCAATTAACCTGGGGATACCTCGAACCATTGTGGGACAACGTCCACCCATACTGCTGAGTCTCACACTTAATGGACCCTTTACTGAAATGTATGGGTCGTAGTTTAGGGGGCGGGAATAGATTCTTATGTGTTTTTGGTCTTTAGCCGGTAAAATACTGGGATTAACCGGATTTTGTCACTATGTAAATATGTTTTCTGTTTTTCAGATATTACTCCTAGTCTTACTCCTTCTTCAATAACTTTCCCCAATTTTATTTTCAGGTTTTCAGGGGGTCAGAGTCTAATTTGCGATAGGTATTTTTATTTTCTAGGGTTTCCAAAACTAGTTTATTATATAAACCCATCGTCTTATACAACTATTTGACCCCCCTTTATCTGATTTTTTAAAGATCAAATTCCTATTTCTCTTATATTTCTTTCAATCTTTTCTTTGGGAATATGTGAGATTAATTTCCTATGTTTCCTTATATTCCTTTTTTCTGTTAGTCCAACATACATGCTTTTCAGATCCCTCGCCATTGCTTCCTGAAACGCAATCAAGCGCTGGGACAATCGCTTGATACGGTGTAAAATGAGTGGGTTGGTATCTTATGCTGTACTCCCTGTTCTATCTCTTCATTTTCATATATCATTTTCACTTAATCTAATTCTTCAGTATTCCTATGCGATTTTTGTTCTATAAATTTAATTTTTTCATATTCATTGTACTCCCTACTTTTACCATCCTCTCTACATCCCACTTTCTTTTGTTTCGTCCCTTTTATTATTATTGTGAAAATACCTCTTTACAGATAAACAGTCTCGTGAAACGAGTTATGTCCAGCATAGTGGTTGAAACAAGCACTTTCTTTGTTTGGGACAAAGTTCAGACTTTATTCAAAACTTCAATTTGTGCACTACTAGAATTGTTGGCGTCCAGTCTACCCACATTGTCCGCCGTAACGTCTCTAGGTCTTCTGGCGACCTTGAAGGTTCTTCTTTTGTTGTTTGGACCCTATGTTTCCGGCATCCTCTTTTTCCTTTTTCTTTGTCGTTTTTTGGGGGGTAGTATTTTCAACGGGTTTACAGATGATTTGATTATAATTGAATTAAAAAAACATTCTTCTTAAAAATGTGCAGATACTACGTTCAAAGATGCAATTTTAAAAGAGTACTTATGTGGAAAAAGGGGGTAATATGTGTGCCAAAAAGAGGTTAAAACTCAGCGAATGAATGATCTGTCCCAGTACTTATTATTGAGCAACAGAAATAATACATGGTTGCAACAATGTGGCTGTTTCCATGTGGAAGAAAGATGTAATTGTGTAACATAATAGTTGAATGGTGAAACATTCGCCAACAGCACCAATTACAAGGATATTCATTGAAGCAGTATGCGAACTGCGTAAACAGCCCACGTTATCTATTACATTGTATTTTTTTTTCTTTGCCATATCCATTGCAAACTCCTATACATAGGCAGTACTATAAGGAATATTGTAAGCATAGAAATTGCTGAACACTGCAGGCATACGAAACTCAAACAAGTAATTTTATCAGGGGCCATCCAGCATTTCGTTTGTAAACACATGATGAGCAGGATTGCATCTTTAAAGTGTGGCATAATGGAAAGGGTAAATATGCCACATAGAGGGGGAGATTGGTACATAAAGTAAGGTTAGACGAGGCCTATTTGCATTCTTTCATGCGTTTACCCGCTTCCCCTATAGGGCAGAATACAACGAATGATCTCATTGTTCATACATTGAATAAATGTCATTCGTATAATGCATTATTTTTAGAAAATCAAGCATATTTATTGCATGAAGCATTTTGAATTCCATGTTGTTAACTGAAAATTGCCAAAATTGTGTAGAATATATATTATATAATCGCCCAGAGGCAATGATTAAACGACATGATCTCAATGTATATACATTGAAAAACTGTCAAACGTTTAATGCATACGTTTAATGCATAATTTTAGAAAATAAGCATATATTGCTATGAAAGATTTTGCAATCCCATGTTGTTAACCTGAAATTGCCAAACATGTGTTTACCGCTAGAGGCAATGAAATAAACGACATGATCTCACTGTATATACACTGAAAAACTGTCAAAACGTTTAATGCATCTATATTAGAAATTTCAGCATAATATTGCTTGTAGCATTTTGCAATCTCATGTTGTTAATCTGCAAAAAATGCCAAAAGACATATGTCGAATATATATAATATAGACGTTAGGAGACCTGCATTAATAATACAATAGCTGTTGCAATACAAAGGATTCTATTAGGAAAGCAATAGAATTTTGAGCTATCAAGGGTTAAAATCTAACGCACACGCCCATGACCATGTGATGCTAGTGAGGTGTTTTTAAAGTTTGTTCACTTAAGGGAAATGTTTGTGTCAGAATTTTACATGCCGTGAAAAAAGGGTCATGAGGGTCCCGAATACGCGTCGGCGTTTTTTACGTATCTCTGTGGAAAGAATGAAATGAAATAAAAAGTTCGTGAAGTACCTTTGGTCCGCTGGAATTTCCTTGGTGAATTTTCTGATTTGAAGTAAGGAGCAGAGATGGCAGCTCTCCGAGCGGAAAAGAAGGCACACGAGCAAGCTGTAGCAGCAGGGTATTCAAAGAAACAGCTAAGGAGAAGCAAAGCCAGACAGAAACACTCGTCAGTGAAGGGGGTTAAGAGTGCAGGGGCAGTCTTTTAATTCTTGTTTTGGACTATATGTTCAGGTGCCAGTGGATAGCTGCATCCTCCCCCCAGTATTTCCGTGGTTTAGCATTTTTTTCAGTCTTTTTAAAAAATTTGGGCCCTCAATAGTTTATGCTTACAGCTAAGATAACCCACAATACAATATATAAGCGGTTGTTTTAAAAACACTGTTCCACAGCACCAAATTAACATGGATCGGGCAGCTAAATTAGAACAGGTGTTCCGTAGTCAAGAGACGACCCGGAGGGGAGAGAGAATATGCAAAAACCTGTTTAAGGGCCCTGGAAAAAAAAGCAAATTGCAGAACTTAAAGTCTGGTGGGACCACAATTCCCTAAAAAAAATACATTGGAAAAATCAGATGGGTGATTCCAAGAGGACCTGAGAATTAAAAAAATACCTACTTTTGTTTTACACCAAAGAATTTTAGACCTATGGAATGGGACATTAACAGACTATAGCTGTCTGCTCTTTAAAATTAATCAACTTATTGTGGAGTTTGAAAGTTGAGAGAAATTGAAAAATTTAAGAGGAAGAAATCAAACTACTACAATCCATAATGGAATGAAACATGTGAATGATCCCGAATATAAAAAGGTTAGATGATTGAATGGAGAAATATATGAAAAAGTGGAAGATATTATTGTAAACAACAAAACAAAAAAAGTTATCTATTAAGGGATATAGAGGACTACCAAAAAGAACAAGTGTATACTTGGCACCAGGAAAGATCAAGAACCCCAAATCCACTTTTGAATGGAAGACGAGGACGTACGAATTGCAGGATCGGGGGAGTTAGACCTTTTCTGAAAAATGATCTGCTCCCGATTAAGATCAGACGCGAGGGAATGGATTCGGAATATTCCCATATATGAGGAGGTGTAAAAACAAGGGGGCACAGAGACAACCGGAAGAACCGCCCCAAAAAACGAACAAAGAAAAAGGAAAAAGAGCCGAGGCCTGGAAACATTGGTCCAAAACAACAAAAGAAGAACCTTCAAGGTCGCAAGAAGACATAGAGACGGTTACGGCGGGACAATGTGGTTATTGTATGGACGACAAACAATTCTTAAGTACGTCACAAATTGAAGTTTAGAAATAAAGGTCTGTAACTTTGTCCCAAACAAAGAATGTGACTTGTTTTCAACACTATGTGGAATAAATCGTTTCACGAGACTGTTAACTTGAAGAGGATATTTTCACAATAATAAAAAGGGGGACGAAACAAAAGAATTTGAGGATGTAGAGAGGATGTTAAGATGTAGTGAGTAAAATGAATATTAAAAATTAAATTTTATTGAACTAAAAATCGCTAGGAATACTGAATGAATTAGATAGGGATAATGATGAGGAAAATGAAGAAGATAGAAAGGGAGAGTACAGCATAGTGACCAACCCATAATTATTACCCGTATCAAGCGAGGGTACCAGCGCTTGATGCGTTTCAGGAAGCAATGTAGGGGGATCTGAAAAGCCTATGGTAAGTTGGAACTAACAGAAAATAAGGAATATAATGAAACATGAGGAATATAATTCACATTTTCCAATAGGACAAGGATTGAATAATTGAGGAGAAATAGGAATTTGATATCTTAAAAAAATCAGTAATGGGGGTCAATTAGTTGTATTTAGAAGGATGGTTTATATAATAAATAGTTTTGGAAAACCCCTAGAAAATAAAATAACTATCGCAAATTAGAACTCATGACCCCACTGAAAACCCTTGAAATTAATATTGGGAATGTTATTGGAAGAAGGAGTAGGACGAGGAGTATATCTGAAAAAAGAAAATATTTTACATGTGAAAAATCCGGTTATTCCAGTTTTTTACGGCATACCAAAAACACATAGAATCTATTTCCATAAAACTACGCCACCATACTTTCAAGTAATGGGTCCTTTAAGGAGAGACTCAGACAGATGGTGGACGATTGTTCCACCAATGGTTCGAGGTTTATCCCAGGTTATTTGAAGGATAGCACAAGTGTCCTTTCAAAAACTTTTCAAGAATTTGTATGGTCTCATTCTTATACATGGCATGACATGTGATGTTGGTAACCTGTTTCCAATATACACGCCACCTAGCTATTTGTAAGCTTTAGAATACTTTTCTTGAGTTAAGTAAGGAACTTCGTGATGAGGAAAAAATCATTAACATAACAAAGTGTATTCTTCCTGTTTGCAAAAATTATTTCAAATTTGAACAGATCATTTTACTACAGATAGTAGGTGCACCAAGGGGCATCTGCATCCCCACTATTGCCGAACTTATACACATGGCGTGGTGGGAGCACGCAGGCGGGTATGGTTGCAACTATCCATATGGAGATAACATCATTATGGTATGGACGTTTACATCGACGACCTTCCTGTTGGTGTGGGGGTCCGCGATGTGACGTCCATCCCTAATAATTTGTGGGTGGGGTACCTCAATGACAATCAGTGTATTACTTAAAAATTTACATATTCATATAATTCAGAAAAAACTTCATTCCTGGATTTGGAGTTAAAAGTGTTCCTGACCTAGGGAAAAGTATACTCCAAACTGTAATAGGAAAACGCACTGTTGGGAAATTCATTTTACAGGACACAAGTTAATCACACCAAACATAACAATAGCGGCCCTCTTGATCCAAGGGGGAAAATAATTAGAGCTAGGAGAGGCTTGTTCCCTGGGGATAGGGATTTCCAGGAAGAGAAATGTATTATCGATGGCACGGTTGGAAGAGTAGGGGGTATCCAAACACCACCTCCTTGATGAGGCATTTAAAAAGGTAAAAAAATGAATAACAACAGGATATGTTCTGGAATACAAAGAGAAGAAAAAGGGAGGCAGATGTGAAAGAACAGAGTAGTTGTATTTTCCAACGGGTTACAGTGGATGATTATAATAGAAATAAAAAACATCTTCATATAAAAATGTGCAGATACTACGTTACAAGATGCAATTTTAAAAGTGATATGGAAACAAAGGGGTAAAATGTGTGCAAAAAGGGTTAAACTCTAGGAATGGATCTGTCCCCCAGTACTTATATGAGCAAACAGAAATAATACATGGTTGCAACATGTGGCTGTTTTTCCATGTGGGAAGAACAGATGTAATTTGTGTAACCATAATAGTGAAGGGTGGTGATACATTCGCCAACAGCACATTACAAGGATATTCAAATTGAAAGCAGTTTGCGAACTGCGAAACAGACCACGTTATCTATTACAAATGTTTGCAACAAGCAATCTCATATACATAGGCAGTACATTATAAGGATATTTAAGACTAGAATTGCAGCCCACCAAGGTCAGTGCATACGAAAACAAAACAAGTAAATTTTTCAGGGGCATCAGACATTTCGTTGAAACACATGAGAGCAGGATTTTGCATCTGTAAAGGTGCATAATGGAAAGGTTTTAATTAAGCCACATAGAGGGGGAGATTGGGACATTAAGAGTAAGGTTACGTGAGGCTATTGGTATTCTTAACATGCGTTACCAGCCTTCCCCAAAGGCATGAATTAAACGATACATGATCTCTGTACCCTACATGAAAAAACTTGTCAAACGTATATGCATTCATTTTAGAAAATCAAGCACTATAGTGCATGAAGCATTTTGCAATCTCATGTTGTTAACCTGCAAAATTGCCAAACATGGTGTTGGAATATATATTATTATTTTATTAAACGCCCCAGTGGCATGAATAAACGACATGATCTTTCACATTTGTATATACATTGAAAAACTGGTCAAACGTTTATGCATACGTTTAATGCTACATTTTAGAAAAATCTGCATTTATTGCATGAAGCATTTTTGCAATCCCATGTTGTTAACCTGCAAAATTGCCAAACATTGTGTTAACGCCCTAGAGGACATGAATAAACGACATGGATCTCATGTATATACAATGAATAAACTGTCAAACGTTTATTGCATATATTTTAGAAAACAACATTATTGCAATGAAGCATTTGCAATCTCATGTTGTTAATCTGCCAAAACTGCCAAACATATGTCGATATATATACTCATATTGACGTTAGGAGACCTTGCATTAATAATACAATAGCTGTTTGCAATACCAACAGGATTCTATTTTAAGGAAGCAATAGAATTTGACGCTATCCAAGGGTTAAAATCTAAGCACACGCCATGACCATGTGATGACAGAGTGACGTGTTTTTATGTTTGTTCAATTAGGAAATGTTTGTGTGTCAGATTTTACATGCCGTGTGAAAAAGGGTCCTGACGGGTCCCGAAACGCGTCGGCGTTTTTACGCTATCTTGTGGAAAATGAAATGAAATAAAAAGTTCGTTGAAGTACCTTTGGTGCCGCTGGAATTTTCCTTGGTGAATTTTCTGATTTGAAGTAAGGAGCGAAGACTGGCGCTCTCCGAGCGGAAAGAGAAGGCAAACACGAGCAAGCAAGTAGCAGTAGCGCAGCTGAATACAAAGAAACAGCTAAGGAGAAGCTCAAAGCCCACAGACAGAAACACTCGCGGTGAAGGGGTATAGCGGACCAGTCTTTTCTCAGTCTTTAATTTTTGTTTGGACTCCAAGAAACTGTCATTTTTTCACGCCAAAATAATATACATTTTTCCTGTAGCCTAAATCACAAGCAAGGTTAATTACAATTTTATCTCTTGTTGTGTGGCTTAAAAAACACCGCATTGTAAACGCTACAAAGCTAGTAGTTTGTTTTGGTCAATTCATTTGGAGCAAACTTTACATTTACGAGGGGTTAAACTAAGTATTTTTCTGAAGTTGCACCTCAGTAAAAGGAAATACTTTTCTATTTACCGCCACAGTTAGAAAATTCTGTAGGGGGGGGAATAAATTCATATCCGAAGGTTAACTTAAGCCTTTACATTCAGTATATACACAGAGTTTTTAAACGGCACTTAGAAGTCAAATTTTTTCCTGCCCATTTTGTGGAGCAGCAATTTATACCAAGGGTTACCCCAAGCTTCTTATTGGGTTAATTTTGGAAATCAAATACGGGTGTGTATTTATCATATTCAGATATCTTCATCAATACTGTGTCTGTACATTTTAGAACAAACAGTATGTCAGACAGAGAGGTGGCAGGCTCTTCACTTGCAAGTGGCAGAGGCACAAATATTCCTGGAGAAGGCCCAGGTCGCATCACAGCAAGGGGACGTCGCAGCAGGGGTCACTCGGTGAGGCCACAACTGCCGCTGTCATCTAGCGACCGTTTGCTGACTAGAAAACCAATGGTTCTTGATTGGTTGACTAGGTCACCCACTTCCTCCCAGATGACATCTGACAACCCCAGCCAAGAGTCGGTGGGAACGTCAGGACACAACCCTTAGTTGGCATGGCCTGGGAGCGGGTCAGCGGCCCTCACTGTCCTCAACCGCCACTGTTCCAACCGGTTCCCTCAGCCAGAGATCTACTTTTGTGGTCTGGGGTCAGCGCCACTATATAGCGAGGATGAACAATTTGGGAGGGCAGTCATCAGCTACTTGGCAGCGAAGAAAGGGGGGCCAATATCCCATGCTTCTTGCAGTAGGCGGCAAAGTATAGTGTTGAGAGTGGCATGGGAGGTCATGTTGTGAGGGTCAGCCTTGCATCCAAGACCGGTGATGAGGACAGCAGTGACGATGAAACACCAAAAAAGATGATGATGTAGCTGACCGCACTTGGGAGCCGGGTGAGGCAAGGGCTTCATCATCGTCAGGAGAAGAGGGCATCAGCTTGCGCGTCCAGACAGCGGCGCAAACCAGCAAGTGACTCGTGGGGGCGTGAGTCAGCAGGATAGCAGCAGTTTTGGGGTTTCGGGAGCCAAGCGGCCACGAGGTAAAAAAACCCGCTTCGCAGGTCCAAGAAAGTAGTGGCACATGGGCTCAGCGAGGCAGCGGCGGCACACTCAGTGCGGAGCGTTGGAAGTAAATCCGATACTCGGCGGTGTGGCAGTTCTTTGCTAAGACAACCCGGGGGAGCGAATATGGGTAAATGTAAATCTGTAAGCAGAAAGTTTAAGTGTGGCCAGGGAGCTAAACATTGGCCACACGGCCCTGCGTCAAAACATGCAGCGTCACCATCGGTTGGCCCGGGAGAAACGTTTTGGGTCAGATGTGGTGGTCCATCCTGCCGCCACAGCAGCAGCAGCAGCAGCCCCCCGTGGCAAGCATGCAATTGCAGCCAGTCAAGGCTCCACCACCTCTACAGAAGGGAGCTGGTTTCTCTTGACATTCATCTCCCGGTCCAGATGCTCCTGCTCCTCTCGCTACTCCATGTGCCAGGCAGTCGTCTTGTTCTAGGCAATTCAAAGAGACAACAGTAATTGCGGTCCTACCAACCCGTAGGAGGGTGCAGTAATCACCGTACTCCCTGTCCGAGTGTTGGTGCGTGAGCAGTCCCTCGCCTTCAAGAATGTGACTCTGCAGCTGTTCAGAGAACTTTTGGCTTGTGGCGGCCAGAGATGGATAGTTTCCAAGCCGTAATGTCTTTTCCAAAAAGGGCAGTACCAATGGAGCACTTTCATAATAGGGTTAGAACAAAGGTGGCCAGTTCTTGAGCATATGCGGTTTGTTCCAAGGTGCTACGCCGCGCGGACGGTCTGGAGCTTGGTAACTACGTGCATTCCAGGTAAATTCCTTTTACGGCCCACTTGGCACCTGTGTGAATTGGCTTCCGGCCAGGCACACCAACAACTTTGGACGGAGAGACGCCGCTGTTCGTCCCCCAATTTGTCAAATACGGCTCCTGCCACCATTTCCGCTCTCCTCCTCTCACCACGCACGCACCAGTACTCTGCCTCCCACAAGTACTGCTCCATCATACCACATGTGTAAGGGCACAGCGTGTCACTCAGTTCTACACCTGCGTGCCTCGTTAACGAAGTCACAGCAGGGGGAGACTGCTTCCGCGTCATGCTAGCAAGAAATCGTTGTGTGGGCTTTCTCCGCGCCAGACTTCAAACTGAAACCATGGGTGACGGACAAAGGAGGAACAATGGGTGTCCCGTGCTGCACCGAGGAGTGATGGGGCATGCGCCCAGCAATGGCGCATGTGTTCAATCTGGTGTGAAAAGGTTTCCTGAAGTCTTTCCACCGATCTTCAGAAGATTCGAAATGGGCAGGAAAACAGTGCATATGCAACGTTCCCATCCATTCCTACAAAGTCCAGGAACACCCTGACCCCTCGAGTTGCAGTGGCAGAACGCCTCCCCAACACATTCTGAATACGATGTTTCCACCCGTTGGAATTCCATCCTTGCTCATGTTGGAGCCGAGCTTTATGAAACAGAGAATGGCTACTAACTGATTTGTTGATGATCCAGGCAGACATAATACTTCCACCTGTGGTAGTCTATGATGTACAGCGCATTTGCAGCTCATTGCTGACACCTGCCCTTTGTTGAGGCCATTTCGAGGATCGACGTTATTTGTCAGTCGCAAGGACTACGGGATGATAACGTCATGTCCACTGCTTCAGGTGGCCTTGTAAACAGATGCTGATAAATCCCTGTCTGGCGAGGAGTAACTGAGACGTGGCGACTACTTCTCGCGTCCGTACATGAGTCAGGTGGGACTGAAATGGAGGAGGAGACATTGGGCAGAAGCATTGGTCTCTGGTGAAATTGAGTGGATTTTCTACCTCAGTGTACAAGAGAGAGGAGCAGGATCAGCTGAGTGAGGTAGATTGAGATGAGAAGGACGAGGCTGATGGACACCGCAGAGCACCGTGGCAGGTATACAGTGGGAGATGAGGCAGGGGAGCCCCTCGGAGTCACTTGTGCAGATGGCCCTTGAGCATGCTGATTTGCTTGCTGTGACTAGGAGCCGAAATAGTCAGCACTGGCAGAGGGGAAGACTTCTATGCTCTCCAGCCGCCGTAGGTTGCAGAACCCCTCGCTACCTTGGGTCCAAAATGGGAGCCTTTTTACCATGCTATTGAGATGGAGACAAAACTCAAATACTTAGGAAATCCTCCGGAAGATCAGGTTGTGTGGCCGCTTTGCCAGTGGTGTCGGGCAGTTCGTCCCATCTCTGACATGGATGCAGACGGGGGTTCTTCAGCTCTCACGTACTACTGCACAGCGCTGGCCGGGGAGAGGGGTGTAGGGTTGGTCGGAGCAGTACCCAGCTCATCAGCAGGCAACCTATAGATCTTGGAGTCACTGATGAAGCTGCTATCCTTCATCCGCCTAGTGGGAGGAGGAGTTTCCGCCAGCAGCAGCAGCATGACCGGGGAGCAGGACCCTGAACCGAGCAGTGTGGCGCTACTGGGACGAGCACTCTGTCCACCCAGTTAGAGATCGCTTTGACTGACTTGTTGCAGCCAACTGGGTGTGTGGTCCGCAACTTGCAAAGGTTTTGGCGATTGGAGAAGCTGTCCTTCCCGGGCCAGTAGTGTGGCATCATAGTGGGTTTTCAGAGCTCGGGGGGCCAATCGTTACCGCCAAGGAGAAGCCCGCTTGTCCACTAGTGAAATGTGGGAACACTGACCTTTGTCAAGATGAATCAGGTGTGGATGCGGGCCAAGGATTTCCACACACCAAATGCACTGGTAGTAGGGCTGGCAGTCTACAATCACGCCATTGACCCCTCACCGCAAACTGTGAGAAAAGAGTCTGGGTGCAGAACTACCTGGCCTCAGCACGGATACTGATGCCACCGGCCCAGCCTCCTGATGCCACACTTCGGCTGACATTTTCCTCCATCCAGCCACGCCAACCATCTTTACCCAGGGACTGTATTGAGCCTCCACACTGGTGTCATTGGTCCCAGATTCTGTGTGGCCAACTCGCTGTTTATTGCCACCTTCTGGAATGTCATGTGCCACTGCCTGAAACCTCATGCTGCGGCCTTGTTGCTGCTGCCGTGACCTCCACACTGTGTATTGGCCCACTCTGGGCCTACTCCTGTTGTTTGCCACCTACCAGAATATCATGTGCCACTGGGTCTGTCCTCAAGCAGCTGCTGTGGCTGCGGCCGGTGCCTACACAGCTGGTGGGTCAATGGTGCCACTTGCTGAGCTCATGCTGCTTGCTGTGGCTGCTGCCGTGGAACTACACTACTCTTTCATTGTGCCACTGTCTTACCTCATGCTGCTGCTGTGGCTGCTGCGGTGACCCTACACACTCCTGTGCATTGTCCACTCTGGTTGGCCTACTCATGTTTTTTTCACATCCAGAAGGTGATTGTGCTCGGCTGACCTCATGCTGCTGCGTGTGGCTGCTGCCGTGACGCTTCCACACTGTGTCATTGTCGCAGCTCATGGCACGACTCTGGTTTTTGCCACCTCCAGAAAGCTGAAGTCTTGTCCACTGTCAGACCTCATGCTGCTGCTGTGGTAGGGCTGCAGTGACCGACACAATGTGTCATTGTTGCCATCTCTGGAGGCCTCTGACCTCATGCTCTGCTGTGCTGCTGCCGTGTGAGTGACCTCCACGGACGTGTGTGCATTGTGCCACTCAGTGGCATTACTCCAGCTTTTTTTGTTACCTCCTCAGTATGAGATTGGTGCCACTCGCCGACCCGAGGCTGGCTGCGGTGGCTGCTGCCGTGACCGCTCACACACTGTGGTCGTTGTCCGCTCTGTGGGCCTACTCCCTGTTTTGCCACCTCCAGGCAACTGTGATTGTGCCACTGTTCTGACCTGCAGCTGCGTGCTGTAGCCTGACTACCTTGACCTACATTACTCTTGTTCATGTGGTGCCACTTTCTGACCTTATTGCTGCATTGCTTGCTGCTGCCGGGGGTGACTATCACGACTGGTGTCATTGTCCCCGAGCTCTGTTGGCGCTACGTCCTGGTTTTTCCACCTCAGAATGTGATTGTGCCATGCTGACCTCAGCTGCTGCTGTGGCTGCTGCCGGTGTCCTCACAGCTGTGTCATTGTCCCACTGCTGTGTGCCTACTCCTGTTTTTTTTTTGCCACCTCGTCCAGAAGTGTCATTGTGCACTGTCGACCTCGATGCTGCTGGCGGTGGATGCTGCCATGACGCAAGACACTATTTGTCATTGGTGCCACGTCTCTGAACTCATGCTTCTGTGGCTGCTGTGTGACCTCTACAACTGTGTCCTTTATGCCGACTCTGTGGGCCTACTCCTGTTTTTCCACCTCCAAGAATGTGAGTGTGCCAGATGTGCTGGCCTCATGCATGCTGCGGTAGTGCCTGCTACCGGTGACCTTCACACCTGTCATTGTGCCACTGTCTGACCTCAATTGCTGCAGCTGAGTTGGCGTGCTGCCGGTGGGTGACCTACACACTGTGTTTTTGGTTCCACTCTGTGGGCCTACTCCTGTATTTTCCACCTCCAGGAATATGATTGTGCCAGCTGCCTGACCTCATGCTGCTGCTGTGATTGCTTGCTGTGACCGTTCCACACTGTTTCCATTGTCCGCACTCTGTGGCCTACACCTGTTTTTGCCACCTCCATGATGTCATTGGTGCCACTCGTCCTGGACCTCATCTGCTGCTGGGCTGCTGGCCGGGACCTACACATCTGTGTCAATGTGCCACGGTCCTGACCTCATGCCTGCTGGGGCTGTGGCTGCTGGCCGTGACTTCCACACTGTGTCATTGTGCCACTCTGAGGGCCGTATCATCCCGTTTTTGCGCAGCCACGTCCAAATGTGAGTTTGGTGGCCACTGTCTGGACCTGCATGCTGCTGCCCCGCCCCCTGTGGCTGGTGCCAGTGG
The DNA here is from genome assembly GCA_025379985.1 of Phyllomedusa bahiana. Classification (NCBI taxonomy): domain Eukaryota; kingdom Metazoa; phylum Chordata; class Amphibia; order Anura; family Hylidae; genus Phyllomedusa; species Phyllomedusa bahiana. Next base: position 29,625 of record JAODAL010000764.1, read on the forward strand.
TGACCTGACACACGTTGTCTGTCCCACTCTGTGGCCTACTCCTGTTTTTTGCCACCGGGTCCAGAATGTGATTTTTGGCCAACTAGACCTGCTATTACCTCATGGCTGCTGCTAGTGGCTTGCTGGCCCGTGACCACCACAGCTGTGTATGCATTATTGTCCACTGCTGTGGCCTACTCCCTGTTTTTTTCCCCATCCAGTTATGTCTTTGTGCCACTGTCTAACCTCAGGCTGCTTGCTAGAGGCTGCTGCCGTTGACCCCAACATGGACGTGCGTGTGTCATTGTGTCACGGTCTGACCTCATTCTGCTGCTGGGCTGCTGCAGGGGAACCTCGACACTGTGTCTTTGTGCCACTGGACTGACCTCTATAAAGCTGCAGATGTGGCTTGCTGCCTGTTACCTCCACGTCTGTCATTGTGCCTAACTTCTGACCTTCATGCTAGCTGGGCTGTGGCTGGTGCCGGTTGTACCTACACACTGGTGTCATTGGTCCCACTGCTGTGGCCACTCCTGGTTTTTGCTCACCTCCAGATGTGATTGTGCGCACTGCCTGGACCGCAGCGGACTGCTGTGCCACTGCAGTTGACCTCCACACGGTTTCATTATTCCACTCTGTGGCCTTTCTCCTGGTTTGTTTCGCCCCTGCCAGAATGGGTATTTGTGCCACTGTCTAACGTGATTCTGCTGCTGTGGCTGCTGCCCGTGAGCCGTCACACTCCTGTGTGTCATTTGTCACTGTCTGAACCTCATGCTGCTGCAGTGGCTGGGCCGTGACCTACACACTGTGGTCATTGTGCCACTGCTGACCTCATGCTGCCTGCTGTGGCTGCTGCCGTGACCTACCACACTGTGTCATTGTCCCACTCTGTGGCCCTGTGCGTCCTGGGTTGTGTTTTGCTACTCTTCATGTAATGTGATTGTGTCCCAGCTGCCTGACCTCATGGCTGGCGGCTGTGGCTGCTGCCATGACATCTTCACTGTGTCATTGTCCACTCTGTGGGCAGACTCCTGTTTTTGCACCGTCCAGAATGTGCATTGTTGCCACTAGTCCCGCTGACCTCATGCTGCTGCTGTGTTGCTGCCGTGACCTCCAACACTCTGTCTTTGTGACACTGTCTGACGCTCATGCTGCTGGCTGTTGCCTTGCTGCGCGGGTGACCAACACACTGAGCGTGGGGGCGGGTGGTAGGACTCTGGTCATTGTGCAACTGGTCGTGACTCATGCTGCGGCGTGTTGCCTGTAGCCGTGACATGACACACTCTGGTCATTGGTGCCACTGTCTGACCGTCATCTGCTGCGTGCCGTGACCTAATCACGCTGTTCATTGTGCCACATGTCCTGACCTCATGCTGCTGCTGTGGCCTGCTGCCATGACCTCGCACACTCGTGTCATTGTCCCAGCTCTGAGGCTACTCCTGTTTTGTGGGCCACCGGTCGGCAGAATGGTGATGTGTGGTTGGCCACTGCCTTACCTCCATGCTGCTGCTGTGGCTGCTGCTGGTGACCTCCTCACTGTGTCCCTTTGTCCTCTCTGTGGCCTACTCCTGTTTTTGCGACCTTCCAGAATGTCATTGTGCCCGTATGCCTGACCTCATGCTGCTGCTTGTTTGCTGCAGTGACCGTCCACACCGGTGTCATTTGTCCCACTCTTGGCCTTACTCCTGTTTTTGCCGACCGGGCGTGGTCCAGAATGTGAATTTGGCAACTGTCCTGACCTCTATTGCTGGCTGGGCTTGTGATCATCCGTGTGCCTGACACACTGTGTCATTGTGGCCACTGTCTGACCTCAGCTTGCTGGCTCTTGGCTGGCGGCCCATGAAGCTACACACTCTTTGCATTTGTGCCATGTCTGACCTCAGATCTGCTGAGGGCGGGGGGGGGTGGCTGCTGCCGGGTGTAGTACCTACGACTACAGTGGTCATTGACCCACTCTTGGGCCTAGCACGTTTTGTTCACCTCCAGAATGGGAGTTGGTGCCACGTTACCTGAGCCTCATGCTGTGCTGGCTGGGTGGCCACCCAGCGCGTGACCGCCACACTGTGGTCTTGTGCCCAGCTTCTGTGGCCTAGTACTCATCCTGTTTTTTGCCACCGGTCCAGAGTGTCATTGAGTGCCACTGCTGACCTCGATGCTGGCGTTCCAGTGGCTGCTGCCGTGACCTCACAACTTGTCTTTGTGCCACAGCCTGTGGCCGTACTGCCGTGTTTTTGCCCACCTCCAGAATTGATTGTTGCCACTGTCTGACCTTCATGCTGCGCTGTGCTGCTACCGTACCTATCAGCAACTCTGTCATTGTGCCATCTGTCTGACCCTTCTTGCTGCAGTGGATGGCTGCCTGTGACCTACACACTGGTCATTGTCGCCAGCTCTGTGGCAACTCATGTTTTTTCCACCTCGCAGAATGTGATTGTGTGCTCTGTCTGAAGCACACCCCCCCCACTCGATGCTGGCGTGCTGTGGCTGCTGCGTGATCCTCCACACTGTGTCCATTGTCCCCACTCTGTGGCCTAGCTCCGTGTTTTGGCCACTCCAGATTGTCATGGGTGCCACAGTCTGTCCTCATGGCTGCTGCTGTGGCTGCTGCCGTGACTACACACTGTGTCATTGTGCCACTGTCCGTCCTCCATCTTCTAGCTGTGTGGCGGCTGCCGTGACCTCCACGTACGGTTTTCATTGGTGCCACTCTGTGCCTGACTCTTGGTTGTATTGCCACCTCGCAGAATTTTGATGTGCCACTGTCCCTAACGTCAATATCAGCTGCTGTGGCTGCTGCCGTGTCGACCGTCTCGACACTGTGTCATGTGTCGCGCAGCTCTGGGGCCTAATCCTGGTTTTGCCATACCGCTATCCAAGATGGTCATTGTCCACTTACTGACCTCATGCGCGCTGTGGCTCTGCCGTACATACAACTGTGTCTTTTATGTTGGGGCCGACTGGTCTGACCTCATGCTGCTAGTCTGTGGGCTGCTGCTGTGGACATTTCACGACTGTGTCATTTTGTTCCACTCTGTGCCTACTCTGTTTTTGGTTGCCACCAGTGGGTCCTAGAATGTGATTGTGCGCACTGTCTGAACCTCATGCAGCTGCTGTGGCTGCTGCCTGACCTCCACACTCTGTCCATGGGCCACTGGTCTGACCGGCGTGCTGCTGCTGTGGCAGCGGCCGTGACCTACACACTGTGTCATTTGTGGGCCACTGTTTTTTTTTGTTCTGAACCTCAATGGTCTGGCAGGCTGGTTGGCTGCGCAGTGACCTACACACCTGAGTCATTGTCCCCACTCTGGTGCCCTACTCCTGTTTTTTCCACCTTCGCAGTGTGATGGTGATTGTGCCACTGCACTGACCTCATGCTGCTGCGGTGGCTGCTGCCATGAACGAGTCTGGTCAATGTGTCGCCAGCTCTGTGGGCCTACTCCATTTTTGCCACCTCAGGAATGCCATTGGGCACTGTCTGACCTCATGCTGCTGCTGTGGGGCTGCCTACCGGGGGTGGACCTGCCACACTCCTGTCATTGTGCCACTGTCTGACCATCATGCTGCTTGCTGTGGCTGGCTGCTGGTGTACTATCACACTTCTGCTCATTGTGCCACTGTCTGACCTCGATGCTGCTGCTGTGGCTGATGACGCGGGGTGACCTACAGCGACACTGTCATTGGTGCCGTACTGTCCTGAGCTTACTCATGCTGCGTGCTGCCGATAGGCCCGTCCACAATGTGGTCGATTGTGCCACGTCTGTGGCCGATTCCTGTATTTTTTTTTTTTTTTTGCCACATCCTAATTCGATTGTGGCCTTTGTCTGACCTCATGCTGCTGTTGGGCTGCCGGGCCTTCACCACCGACTGCACTTTCACTAATGTTGTGGCCGTACCTGAGGCTCTCTGGCTTGGTTTTTTTCACTGTTTTACTGGCATTGGACTTTAGTCGATGCAACATTCGCCGTCTCCAGTTTTTTTTGTCCAGGTTTTAGCCCTCTTAAGTGCCTGAGGGAATTTTATAGTGAATCATTCATATAGAGCGACCGGCGGCAGCATGTTGCGTGTCATACTAAAACATCAACACGAAACAGTTGTATGAAAGACCAAACCAAGATCCCTTCTGCATATATTTAAGCATGGCACAATGTTTCTACAGCACCCTGCGTCTCCTGCAGGCTGGGAACAATCTGTTTTTTAATGTTATTCGTGCCGCGAAGTATATTCGGTAACAAAGTTTTTTTTTGCCAATGAGAGGGGAGAAATGTCGGGTCGAATGGAACGAGAACGATTTTCAAGGGAAATTCGCCCATCTCTAATTGGTTCAACATTCTAGCGCGTAGAAACTGTGCAGAACTGAAGCACCTAGGGGCTTCTACAGAAATTACTGACAGCAAAAGTTTTCCAGTGCAAATGAATAGATTCTAGCTTTAACTAGCAATATCTGTTAAGGGACAAGCTATTGAGAGATGTATTTTGTTCATGAGATCTAAACACTACTAACTGACAAAGGCTAATGTCGATCAAGATACAAAAGATACAAAAGTGAGAGTCCTTAGTGGTTGGCTGCCTCGTAACTAGAGTAGCTTATGAGAAGAGAGGGATGGTCAAAGTAGCGGAAGTTTTGCCAGAGGACTACGTTGGGTCTCCTTGGTCAGTCTTGATTTATCTACAGATATCTGAGAAAATCACGATATAATACACAAAAAGATATTGGGAATGATGTGTATGTAAATAGACAAGGTGATCGCATGAGCAAATGGCAGAGCCGCGGTGGCGGAATATGTGGAGGGTGCAGTAAGTAGTTGTAACTATAAATAGAGGAGTTCACAGATGAAAAAAAAATTGTTCATCTTTATTGTCCTCTGATTGCAGTCTGGTTCCATGGGTGTATGACACGCCCCCAGAATTTTGAGGGCTCTTTTTGTTCTTTGATGTAGAAAGGACATAAATCCAGTGCCGGCACAGTCGACTCTTTTCAGAGTGGGGTTCACAGATTAAGCATGGGCCTGTATTTCCATATTTTCCTGAATTTCAAAAATTGGAAATTTCCATGAGCCCCGATACTTTTTTGCCCGTCAAGGTATGGCCAGGTCTGCAAAAACATGAAATCAACAAATCAAGCTATTCTTTTTTTCTTTTAATGTGCGATGAGATTCACTTAAGTGTCTGTGTAGTTCACCTCAGCATCTCAAAATTTGCATTGTAGGTAATGACTAGAGGTTCCCTTTTGTTTCTTTTTGAGGTTTGCATTGTAAGAGCTCATTTCTCGGTATTATAGTGACTCTGACAATTTGATTCTCCATTGTTTTTAGATAAAAGCCCTGAAGTTTTTGAACATATGCAATTGTATCTAAAAACCTGACTATAGGCAATGTTTTTTTACGTGTTTGGGGGAATTACTATCTATGAGGTATGTTGGTTGGTAATATGGCTTTTGGTTCCGTGATGTTCCTATTTTATTGCTTTGTACGTTGATGATGGTGTCCAGGAACTTATTTCAGTAAATAACTACTTGAGTGTATGAAACTAACTGAAATTCTCATGTAACAATTTGAGCTGTTGCTCAGACTCAAGTTAAGTGATTAAGATATTGTCATTGTAACAATAAAAGGTCAGTACAAGAAGATGCAGGTAGTTGGTTTTAAATTTGGCAATGAAAATATTTCCATGTTATAGTACTATTTTACTTTGCATTGCTATATGGGTCTGTTGTAAATATATTCTGTCACCAAATTGAAAAAAAATTATAGGTAAGGATGACCTTTAAAAGTTTCACCAGAGGATATAAGCCGGGGCAGAACTACCTCGCTACGGCTACTTTGGGGCATACCTCAGAACACCTGGGATTGGGAACCTATCTACTAGTGGCCTACCTATTTATGTGGAATCAAACAACCTAACTACCTACCTGGGGCCTACGAAGCAGATTAACACATTAGATTGTCTGCTTCTGACAGCTCTTCTCAGTGAGAGGGGATTAGTGTCAGTTTTAGGGTGATAAGAAACACAGCTGGCTGACACCTAATCCTTACACTAGTAATACAGAGAGGTCTGTCAGACACACCTATTACTAACACTGGAATAAAATGGTAAAAGAAACACACTGACACAACACAAAAAAACTATTTATTTAAATAAACACTCTCCAATTACATCTCTCTTTGACAAGCTGCTGGTATGTTGTTGATCTTCTGGGGTGCGAGGGAAGGAGTTCAATCCATACAAGGTGAATCTGAAACATACAGGCCACAAAATACATCCCCCACTTATCGCCCCATAACCTCCACCAACCCCATGTCAAGTTTATATAGAGGTGCGGGACAGGTAGGGAAATCCTGGAAAAGTGAGGATTCTGAGATATTTGTGTGTAAATTCTCCAGGGACGAATTCCATCCAGGAGAAGTCAACAAGGCAGTCGGCACTAGAGGGAAGGTAAAAGAGATAGAGAACAACTTATCAAAGAAGACGGCACCTGTGAGTCACTGGATGAAACTGCACTGAAATTACTTATATGCCTGCAGAGCACCTACGTACAACTGCTATCTACCATCATATGGTCACTGTATGGCGGTAATGATCTTACTTATGTAATAGTATAGATGTATTATTCAGTCACTATGTGGCAGTAATACAGTATGTAGTCATGTTCTGGCGGTATTAATGGGTACTTATGTAGTAGATTTATTTGTAATGTTGGTCTTGGTATACTGATATTTGTTTGGTAGCAATATGATGGTGATATGCATAGTGAGGTTTTTGTTCCTTGTATTATTTAGATACTGTATGGCTATCATTGAGAGGTACTGATAAATGTTAATGTTTAGAGAAAGAGGGACATAGGGGCCTTTAAAAATTTGCAATGGGTTACAGCCTTGTCTAGTTACACCCCTAGACATAAGCTTAGAATGGGAATGAATCATGAATCATTATATGTTAAAAAAAACAATAGATCTACCAGTGGCAAAACATTTTTGTAGCCCTGACTAGAACATCAAATATATGAAAGCATTGGTTTGAAAAGGAAATCTCAGAGAGATAGGATAATCAGGATACCAGCATATTACAACCTGTGTCACATAACAGGAATTGATGTGCCTAATGGAGTTATGTCATCACTTGTGAAATGTGTCCCTCAGACTTTGTGGAAATATCACAACCATGGACCTCATTTTCAGGACACTATAACTCTCAAACTTCTTATCTATTAACTGCTCCAGCTTTTAACCAGGCCAGTTTACCTCCCTTCACATACATAAGGTTGTGCTTCGTACCACTTGTCATATTGTCCATAGTATTCTAGTGTCTTTTTGTGTGAATATATATATATATATATATATATATATATATATATATATATATATATGTGACTCTTCAGATACTGTATTAAACAATTCATAATGAAGAGACCTAACACTGGTAGTCATGAAAGGTTTCTATTTGTCATAAGCTTTCAGTTATTATTTAAAAAGTATCAACAATTGAAGGGTCTTACTTTTATCTATTCTGCTTACTAACACAATACAAAGAAATGTTCACAGACACAAAAATAGAGCTTTCCTTTTTTTTTTTTTTTTTTTTTGTTAAATACCTCTATAAGTTTCAGTTTAAGTCTGGAGAGTTTCTTCTCATGTTTGGCTGCAGCAGAGCAATGGTTAATTATCTCGGTTTTGAGCTATGTTACTACTTAGCTGTTTCAGAGGGGCTTATCAGGCTTGCTTCACACTACAGAAACCACATGTGCTTCATCTGTACTTGAAAAAATCAGTGTGAATTTGCAGAGGACCAGTACAGATGTTGCACAGGTTTACCCCACTCAGTTAACCTTGCTTAACTGCATTGCCTATAGGGACCATTAAAGTCTGTAAGACCACTTATTCACTGCATAGTCATTGAGATATGCCTCATTCCTGCCCTTATCCTATATTTCATCCCTGGTTTTGTCACATGGTTGTTTTGTCTTTTTCTATGACCTTGGCTTGTCTTTGAATATGTCTCTGGTTCCTACTCATTGGACTGACCTCTTCTGACCTTGTCTACCTAGGGCTATGTCTTATGTTGCTACCATGTATTCTCAGTCTGAGACTATCCCAGGGACTGTAAACTGAGGACTTCCACACAGTAACGTCCACATTTCCGAATGAAGGGTAAAAGGTGCATATCAATGGGTCCCTTAGACTCCACATTTTAGATTAACTTAGGCCAACTTTTCTGTGGCTTAATGGGTCTACTGTATCCATCATCAAGTACAAGACTTGGAATTTGACCTAATTCTAATTCACTAGTGCACAGAAAGTTAAGGGTGAAGCGTTAGTAAATATTGTATTTTAATTAAAACTTTAGTTTGATTGAGAAAACTCACAAAGCCTATTGCAAAATGTCCTTCAAAGAACAGAATGGAAATGGTCACTTGATCTGTTTTGGGCTTTGTTCATATCTTGTTTTTCATCTGTACTCAATGTGCACAGTATACCATTGAAAAACGTGTCAAAACATGTGCTTCAGAATGTTCAGAGAAAAACAGTTTGGTAGCGTGTTAACCAGTTGGAATAAGTCTTATTGCTCTCAGTAGAGGAAACAAAATAATAGTTTACAAATTTATGACAGTCTTTGACACACTTAACACACGATTAAATTTGTGTCAAGGATTTATGTCATATTACAAAATCTAAGAAATCTGCTCTAGAGATAGCTCGGGCATCAGGTCTCTGAACTAGCATCAATTTAGAAACAATAAAACTTTCACTGCTTATTTGTGGACTAATTAAGGATTTACTCTCTAAGCTCTTCTTTTTCTGACTACACCATGGTTATTATGTGCATTTATATGTGTTTCTGGAGATACTTGCTTTTTCATGGCTGATGTAGCAGAAGTCTTGGAAACTTGCTGTTTAGCATTATTTCTATTATTTCTGATAGCCATTAAAAGTATTATACATAAAATATCCAGACCCTTCTGTCTCAAGAGGATTTGAAAATTCCTTTTAATATATCAGTTTTCATATGTTTCTCATTGTGCTCTTAGGTACAAATCTATTTAACCACGTGTATTCGTGTCTCTTTGTCCTTTATTTTATTATCCTTGTTTTGCATTTTTTTCCTTTTTTCCCAACATAAAGATTGGATTTTCAGTGAATAAAGTCAGGTACACACAATTTTTAATCTCAATTTAAAGGGTTGTCACATTTCACTTATTGGTGGTATATGGATTGGATATGCTATCAATGTGTGGGTTTTACAGCTTGGCTGTACTCAGATCTCCCATTGAAATGAATGGCAGAGTTCCAACCACTTCTCCAAACTCAACTAAGATTTCAGGGGCCCATTCTGAAAATAGCTACAGGTTTCCAGAGGTGGGACCCTCACCTTTCACACATTGATGGCATATGCTATCAATATGCCATCAATTTGTGAGTTGAAAAACCCTTCAAGTAAATGTCATCAATAACCCCTTCCCAACATTGGACGTACCTGTACATCCTTGCAGGAAATGAATATCTGCAAATGGACATACGGGTACGCATTATGGACGCATTATGGAACCAGGGATAACCCCATAGTTGCAGCGATCAATCACTTCCGGGCTGCCTATGGCTGGGCATGGTGATTGACAGTTGCCATGGATAGCAGTACAGCTATAGCTTTTTTTTGTACCTGTCTACTGAAAGATATTCAAGTTATACCTATACAATGGGTATGTCCAGACTCTCAGCTTTCATTTGAGGGTATCCACGTTAAAATTGGATGAAGGGCTTGGGAGTTTAAGCTCCTTAACATGTGCCACCCTGTTTTTAAAGGGACCTTAAGTAATCCCACAATTGACTCAAAGGCTGTCTCATGGGCAGGTGTGGGCAATTCCTTTGTTATGTCATTCTCAATTAAGCCGATAGAAGGCCTAGAGAAGGCCTAGATTTTATTTAAGGGGTGGTGCATGCATTTGTAAGATTTTGTGAGAACAAAACATGTGGTCAAAAGAGCACTCCATGCTGGTGAAACAAGCCATCCTTAAGCTGCAAAAACAGGAAAAAAAAAAACATTTGATAAATTGCTTCAATATTAAGAGTAGAAACATCTAGAGTTTGGTACATCCTGAGAAAGAAAGAAAGCACTAATGGACTAATCAATGTAAAAAGACCTGGACACCCACGGAAAACAGCATAACAGAATAATTTCTATGGTGAAGAGAAACCCCTTCACAAAAGCAGGATGTAGGCATATCAATATCCAAATATACCATAAAGGACTGCATGAAAGTAAATACAGATGATTCACTGCATGTTATGATTCACTCATAAGCCTCAAGAATAAAAATGCTAGATTGGAAGAACATTCTTTGGACAGATGAAACCAAGATCAACCTCTACCAGAATGATAGAAAGAAAATAGCATGGCAAAGGCATGGTACAGCTGATGATCCAAAGCATACCACATCATCTGTAAAACACGGCAGAGGCAGTGTGATGGCTTGGGCATGCATGGCTGCCAATGGCACTGGATCACTAGTGTTTATTGATGATGTGACACAGGACAGAAGTAGCCAGAATTCTGAGGTATTCGGAGACATACTGTGTTCTCAAATCCAGCCAAATGCAGCCAAACTGATTGGTCGGCGTTTCGTAACAGAGATGGAAAATAACCCAAAACATAAAGCCAAAACAACCCAGGAGTTTATTAAAGCAAAGAAGTGGAATATTCTTGAATGGTCAGTCCCCTGATCTCAACCCAATTGAGCAAGCATTTCACTTGTCAGACAGAAAGGCCCACAAATAAACACCAACTGAAAACAACTGCAGTAAAAGCTTGGCAGAACATTGAAATGGAGGAAACACAATGTCTGGTGATGCCCATGAGTTGAAGACATCAGGTAGTCATTGCCAACAAAGGGTTTTCAACCAAGCATTAGAATTAATATTTTATTTACAAATAGTTAATTTGTCCGATTACTTTTGTGTTTTAAAAATACTGTAGTTCCTCCCATTTCTATATAACAATTTTGTACAAGCCACTGAATTAAAGCTGATAGCATGAACTTCTACTGCATTTAAATTTTTTTGTTCAAAATTTATTGTGGTAATGTATGGTGATGAGCGAGCACTAAAAAATTTGAGTTCAGGCCGAAGCCCAAATTTTGAGAAATTTGGGCCGAACGCTGTACCCCACTAAAGTCAATGGGAGATGATGTTGGGTTTAATTTTTTTTACTAACACGGTTTGAGGAGAAGCCGCAGTTACCTTCCATAAGAGTAAACTGGATACGTGGTACAACTTAGTGAAGACAATTTGGCTCTAAGAGTGACAGGAAAAAAAATCATAGGCTAAAATAATTCATTCCTTTCAATGGCTAACTGAAAATATGAGGATAGCATAGCTATAGGAGGTACAGTGGTAGTAGCTGATACAGGGCCCCTTTGACACATAAGAAGACAACGGTATTGAAAGTGATACATGGCAACTGGCAGGAGCCTCCTATCACTTTTTTCACCAGGGCCCAAGAACATGTCATATATGTGGTGGCAGCAAGAACATCCCAATAAGGAACATGGAGGTTCGGCTGGCAGGGCTGTAGTCATAGGGGGTGCAATGTTAGCCTGGGCTGCCGTCAGTCATCTATTAACCGTTTCAGGGCCCATGCAGCTAAATCAAATGGGGCCCCCCCCCTTTACTAGTTCCAATTTTTAACATATCACCGGGCCCCTTTTTGATTAGGGCCCCTGACAGGAGTACTGCTCTATAGGCACCCCTGACTCCCCTTTTACAGTAGCCTGATCCGAAAACCAGCAAAAATGACCTTTTGGACACTCAGAATAAAATTTTTGACGCTGCAACGCTGACAGTTGGGCCAAAGCAAGGTGTGAACGCCGGAAGTGTGAGCTAAGACCTCGAGCCTTCCTCAGGAGACAGTCAAGACCTGGGTAGCGCTTGAGAAATTTCTGCCTATATGAGAGCGCTTGCCCCTCCATATAAAATTCAAAAAAGCCTTAAGTAGCACCATCACATCCTTATGCTTAAGCAACAAAGTAATATTTTGCAAAAGATATTGTGATATTTTGCCATAAACTCATAGGGAATAGGCTCAAAGATCTCAGATTCCTTTCCATGGGTGTGGACGAAGTGAGCTTCTCTTGATTCAGCTGGCTGATGCTTCAGTTTCAGCCTGGTGCCCTTCTCCTTGGCTTCCTTTTTCTTCCTCTTGTTTTCCTTGACGTGATTAGGAAACTATCTGCTCTTGGAGTGGCAAAAGTGCTCCACACAGATGTTGATTCTTTTGGCAAGGATTTTACCCTTGATCTGCATATTCACACTTATACCCACAGCATGCTGTGTAACATTGTAGATCCTGCCAGTCTTGCTATGATAGCATTTACTGCATGTGGCATGCCTTTTGGTATGGTGCCCAGAGATAGGCGAATTTCTAAAAAATTCGATTCACCGACTTCGCCGAATTTTCTGACAAAATTAGTTTCGACCAGAATTACTTCGGGACGAATTGTGTAAAAAAACAGCTATTTCCTGGCTGCAGAGAGCCTATAGGGTGCTGTAGAACGTTGTGCCATGCCTAAATATGCAGAGGGAGCTTGGTTTTGTCTTCATATAATGCTGTGTTTTAGTATGACACACACATGACTGCTGCCGCTCTTAGAATCACATCATTCTAAAATTCCCTGGGTACTTACGGGGCAAAACTGACCAAAAATCTGAAGCGGGAATGCAGCCTTATAAAGTCATGGCAGCCCCAGCTGGAAAAAAAAGAAGCTGAGGGCTAAGATCCTACGATAGCGTCAAAGAATACAGTAGTAGGTTACTGGAGCCGCCACAGATTGCAGTACAGTAGAGGGACGATGGCAATAGCCACGCCAGGGAGCGGAATTTAAGTAGAACCCGCCGGAAAGAGGGATGGACTTGCTGCGGCGAGAGTCTACCAGGTCGCTACCCCTGATGTGACCTGCTTGCGATGGCAGCCGAGGTGTAGCGAGGTACAAAAACGTAAGGCAAAATCGGAGTCGGGACAAGCGTAAGGCAAGGATCGTGGTCAAGGGATGGAGGCAAGAGGTACGGTACATGGATATGACAGACGAGGCTCAAGGAGGAGGCGGAGGTGGTTTTTACTTTCTGTAATTTGGACATATGATTCACATTCTTCATACTGAAGAAGCTCATCCAAAGCCAGTTTTCCAGCATTTGCTTTTGCTTTACCATTCAAGTTTTGTACTAAATTCCATCACTAATAGCACCGAATGCAAAATAAGTACCTAAAATATTCCCTGTAGTTAGGGTCTCCTTCAGTTCAAGTACGCTGCTTTTCAACAAATTGGTGTCACGCAGAAACTGGATTGAAACTACCATGTTTATAAATCACAATAAACAGCATTGGAACTTTTTTTAGGTATTAATGATGAGGCTGAATAAGGTAGAATTTCTTTGGCCAAAAATGGTTTCGGAACGTTAGCAAACTGACTATGGAGGATTTCTCTGTAGTAATTGAGTTTGTCCTCCCTCTCAGCAGCTGGAAAAAAGGCTCCCATTTTGGACCGGTGGCGAGGGTCCAAGAGGGTGGAGAGCCAAAAGTCATCCCTCTGCCAGATCGTGACTATTCGGCTGTCACTAGCCAGGCAAATGAGCATGCTGCGGGCTATGTGCGCAAGTGACTCTGAGGGACTCCCTGCCTTCATCTCCACTGTATACTGCCACAGTGATTGGGGGTGCTAGAGCACAATGATAGAGTGTGGAGGTCACGGCAGCAGCCACAGCAGCAGCATGAGGTCAGACAGTGGCACAATGACATTCTGGAGGTGACAGTCACAATGTTACTAATTGCACTCTGTGTTCCTGTGCTGTGGCAGCATCAAAGCAGGACCCCCCCTGCTTAAATAAACTATAAACAGTATTTGGATGCTGACCAGGGAATAGACACTAAAGATATATGCTTTTTCTTCTTATTTATTCATACATATAAGTATATATATAAAGCAGTCTTTGTGCCAAATCTTCAAAACCGTACCATGTATACATGAATAAGAGCACAGAACACTTAGCTGAATTCAGCAAGTCCTTTCAAGGTAAGTATGTAGATGAACACGCCAGCAAGCCATACGAGGAATGGAGCAGAACCCAAGCCGTCCCTACATCAGTAGCTGCATGTAGCCCGATCACGCGACGTTTCGGGGGACACGCCCCCTTTCTCAAGCGTGACATCACTTCCAGGAGGGCCGTTTTTATAGTGTCCGACTCAAGGTACGTAATATCTCTACTACTGCAACATTATTAACATGTTAAATACAAACGTACATATAACATTCACTTAGACAAATACTAAACACGGACATATACTAACAGGCCTACTATCACTAAGGAACCTATACATAAACTATACTTATACAAGGCAAATCTACTGTTTACTGTTGCTAGTATAGTGTCCTAAGTAGATAGTGTACATAAAGCTAAAAACAACGGGCAACAAGGTGCGGGGTATACACCTAACTCGATTATAAAAATACATTCCACTGGCAACTTTCATTTAACCCCTTCGGTGAAAGCGCTTCTAGTCTGGTAATCCAATATACCTCTCTTCGCAGAAGCTTAATTTTGATCTGTTCAGTATCATTCCCTTCTATTTCTTCCAGTACACACCAACGAAGATCAGAGGCATTGTGTCCCCTTTCAAAAAAATGTCTCGCTACCGTAGTCTCTGAGTACCTTTTCTTCATCTCATTTTTAACTATCTGTTCACACTTCTTTTCTCTTTCTTCCTGTTTTTTTGTTGTGTAAAGGCGAATTTGAGATTTATGTTCGTTGATCCTAATATGGACCATTCTCGATGTTTGTCCTACATAGCACATGCCGCATGGGCACTTCAATAAATAGATCACCTTGCTAGTGTTGCATGTGAAGTAACCCCTAATAGGTATATTATATCCCTGTGTGGGATGTGAGATACATTCACCTTTGATGATACCATGACAGTTCTGGCACGATAAACAGGGATATGTACCCCTTTTTTTTGTGTCCAATGTTTTTTGTCTAGATGTTTTCTTAATCACATCAGAATGGACAATAAAATTGCCAATCGATTTACCTTTCTGATAGACAAATTTAGGGTACTCTTTAAAGAGATTCCCAAATTTAGGGTCCCTCTGTATAATGTGCCAATGTTTTCTGATTGTTTTTCTTATCAGTTCTGCATGGCAATCATAAACAGACACAAAGCCTACTCTGTAATCATTTTTCTGTTTTTCTTTAAATTTACGAACTTCACTACGTGGCAACTGCCCAACTTCTTCTCCTATTTTTTCTACCTCCTCCTTACTATATCCACGTGCCACAAATTTCCTCACTAATTTATCTTTATTTAGGTGGTATTCACTATCCGATGAACATATACGTCTTGCACGTAAGAATTGGCCCTTGGGGATCGCTTTAAATACTGCTGGGGCATGTTGACTTTTCATATGTAGTGTATTATTTCTATCTGTCTCTTTGGAATACAGCGTGGTCGCAATTGAGTTCCCTTCACGTTTAAGTTTTACATCAAGGAAGCTAACGCTTTCCCGATCTTTATGGAGTGTGAACTTGATCAAGGGGTGTTTGAGATTAATTTCATCCAAAAATTCATTTAATTCATTTTCTGTACCAGTCCAGAAAAGGCAAACATCATCCACGTAGCGGAGCCATAGTTTAATACAGTGGCTCAATCCACTAGGTATGACGTTTATACTCTCGAAATGTTCCATAAAAATATTAGCAAAACTGGGCGCGACAGGAGACCCCATAGAGGTCCCCTGTCGCTGCCAGTAGAAATCCTGTCCAAACCGGAAATAATTCCTTGTAAGTATAACCTCCAATAGTTCTAGCAGTAACGAAATGAGGCTATTGGATATGCTTGCATCCTCCAGCAACCTGATTCTCACTGCATTAATTCCCTCGTCTATTGGGATGTTTGTGTAAAGACTCCCAACGTCTAATGTACATAGAAACGTGACATCAGACATATCAATATTTTCAATTTTAGACAAAAATTCATTAGTATCTTTAAGGCACCTGGGAAGTCGCTTAACTACCCGTTGTAAAAAACTATCGATGAAAAGGGCTATAGGTTGGAAGACTGACCCGATCCCCGAGACAATAGGTCTTCCGGGGAGGTCCCTGAGAGATTTGTGCACTTTCTGCACTAAATACAGTATGGGAACTCGTGGGAAGTCGACTTTTAGAGCTTTAGCTGTCTTATTATCTATAATCCCCTGTATTTCAGCATTAAGAATGATATCATCAATCATGCTTTTAACCTGTTTAGTAGGGTCCACCTTATTCTTCTCAGATACGCCAATATTGTTCAGTTGCCTCTCTGCTTCCTCTATATATTTCTTTCTATCCATAATTATTGTAGGGGTTACTTTACATGCAACACTAGCAAGGTGATCTATTTATTGAAGTGCCCAGGCGGCATGTGCTATGTAGGACAAACATCGAGAATGGTCCGTATTAGGATCAACGAACATAAATCTCAAATTCGCCTTTACACAACAAAAAAACAGGAAGAAAGAGAAAAGAAGTGTGAACAGGTAGTTAAAAACGAGATGAAGAAAAGGTACTCAGAAACTACGGTAGCGAGACACAATGCCTCTGACCTTCGTTGGTGTGTACTTGAAGAAATAGAAGGGAATGATACTGAACATATTAAAATTAAGCTTTTACGGAGAGAGGTATATTGGATCACTAGATTAGAAGAGCTTTCACCGAAGGGGTTAAATGAAAGTTGCCAGTGGATTAGGGGGGGGGGTGGGGATTGAAAATTCTTTTGTTCCCTAGGTAAAGGGAGAGGGGTGGTAGTATCTACCAAGAGGTTGAAATTGGGTTGCTCACAATGTTGGAAAAAAGAGGAGTCCAGATATTGAAGTTACGGTTTCTGTTTGCTGTTGGGATTTTAGTTCAGGTGGGGGGAGGGGAAGTTTCGAGCCTACTAAACAAGGAAATGGATAGTTTTAATTCATCATGGGCATTGCGGAGAAGGGAGTTCCGGCAGGAGGTCACCCAGGTGGAGAGGGAGGATCGGGAGTTTTCCAGATACAAGGTTAGCCAGGTATTGAAAGCGGGTGGGACAAAATTAACATGAAGATTATATCTTGGAACATTAAGGGGTTAAATTCCCCTAACAAGCAAAGGAAGGTACTAAGGCACTTGCAGAAACTCAAAGGGGACCTGGTTTTACTTCAGGAAACACACCTGAATGCGGAAGATATGGCTAGGATGCAAAAAATGTGGGTGGGGGAAGTGGTGGGAGCCCCAGCAATGAACAAAAAAGGAGGTGTCATGTTTCTCCTAAATAGAAACTCACAATGTACTGTGGGGTTTTCCCAAAAATTTTGGGTTTTTCCAACGGAGGAAACCCCCAGGTTACTTTTTTACACCCCCCTCAGGGGGTTAAGCATTTTTAAAAAGTAAATTTCCCCCCACAAAACGCAGGAAAAAAGCCCTTTTTTTTCCCCCAAAAATTGGGAAGCTGCTCCCTTTTTACGGATGGAGCCCCCAATTTAAAAGGTTTTTCAGGGAAATTTCAAGGGGGGCATGTGTTTTAAAAAGAAGATTTGGAAAAGGGCAAAACCCCAGGAAAAGGGTTGCCCCCAGGTTTTAAAAGGGGAGAATTCCAAAAGGGCCCCCCGGGGGATTTTTGCCTTGGGGGTTTAAAGGATTGCCTTTGGGGACATGGGAAAAACCCCCGGGGGAAGGAATTCACCTTTTTTTTCCCCCTCCGCAGAATTTCCCCGGTCCCAAAAATGACCTTCTTCCCCTTTTTTGAATGAAGAACGATTTGGGGGAAAATTTGGGGAACTCCCCAATATTTCCCAGATTTTTGTAATCTTCCCGACCCCCACCCCCAAAAAAACTCACACTCCAGGATACTTTTTCCCCAAGGGTAAACCCATATAAAATCTGGAAAACTGCCCGGGGAAATTTTTCCTAAAAAGGGGGGAGGGGTTTTTTAGAAACTTTGGTTTAAAAGCTGGGGGAAAGGGGGTTTTTTTGTGAAACTAATTTCCCGGGGCAAAAGGGAAAAACCCTTTTTTGGGTTTTTTTGGGAAAAAACGCAAAGGGATTTTCCCAAGGGGGAAAAATAATAGCTTACACAGCCATATCAAAAAAAAAGACCCCGGGAACCCCGGTTTTTTTTAGACCCAAGAACCCCCGCGGGTTTTTGGGAAAAGTTTTTTCAATTTGGGTTTTTTTTAAGGTTTTTTTTGAAAGAGGAAAAATAAACGCAGGTGGAAACAGGCGAAGCAGGAAGGGTTTTAGGGATGGGGAGAAAAATTGGGCCCAAAAAAAAACAGTGAAAACGAAAACCGTTACGTTTTTTTAAAATTTGGGTAACAAATCAGGGAAAAATTTTAGCAAACCTTTGGGCCCAAAGGAAAAAAAAGGGAAAACAAAAATAAAACATGGGATCAAAAGGAAACCCCAGGGGGGGCCCCCGAACCCAAAAAGACCCAAAAAAAAAATAAATTTCAGTGGGGGGGGGGGGTTTAAAGTACTTGAGGAAACTATTTAGGGGGGGTTTACCCAGTATCCCCGATCAGGCCCCCAAAAAAGCTTTTTTTTGATAAAACCGAAAATTTTCCCGGCATTGGGCCGGGGGAGGACTTGGGCCAAACCTTTAAAGCCCCCCAAAAGACCGGAGGAGTTTTTATGGGGCCGATTTTAAAGGGTTTCCCCCAAAAAGTAAAACGCCGGGGCCCGGAAAGGGAATTTTCGGGGGGGTTTTTAAAAAAACTTTTAAGGGCCCCAAATAGGAAGGTTTCTTTTTTCCTATTTTTTTTGGGGGAAAATCTTGGAAAAAAAAAAGGGGGTTTATGTCTTCGTCCCAAAAACAAACCCATAAACAGGGGGGGTTAAAAACAAGGAAAAGGGGAAAAAGGTTTCCCCAAATTTTCCCCACCTCCTATAGGCCTATTTCCCCTTATCAATGGCCCCAAATTAAAATATTTTTTCCCAAAATTGGGTTTCAAACAGACCCCCAGCTTTTAAATTTCCCAAGTTTGTGGGTCCCCCAAAACCCGAAAAAGAATTCCCAAAAAGGAAAGGTTTTGGGGGGGGGGTTAATACAAAACATTTTTAAACGGTATTTGGGGCATTTTTGGGGGGGGAAAGGAAAAACAAACAAGGTTTCCCCCGCTCTATTTGCCTTTGGGCGCCCCAAAAAGGGAATTTGGGGAAAAGGAAAAGGTCCTTTTTCTTTTATAAAGGGCCCTGTTCCAAAAAAATTTAAAATACAAGGGAAAATTTTAAAAGGGGTTTTTAAAATAAGGCTTAAAATACCCCAAACCCATGGCCAAAAAGTAAACACCCTGGTTTTTCCCCCTCAGATCCCCATTCAAATACAGAAAAAGGGAAAAACGACCCGGGGGTGGGGCCCCCTTTCCCCCTTACAAATTGCACTGGGAAAGGGGCCCCTTAGATATTTAAATCCCCCTTTTTCCCCTATCTTTGGGGGGAATAAAAAATGGGCCCAAAAAAGGAGGTCAAAGTTTTTTTGCTGCTTTTTCAGATGACAAAATGCTTTTTCCCTGAATTCACCAAAGGAATTTAATTTGGGGAAGGTTTAAATTTTTCCCTTTCTGAATCAAAATGGGAACCCCCCTTTTTGGGTTTTAAAAAATCAAAAATATTCCCAAAAAAATTTGCCTGCTTTTTTTTTTGGGGGAACCCTGGAGAAGGGGGAACAGTTTTAAAAGAGGAGGTTTTAGGTTTGGGCCTTTTTCCCCTTGACAATTTTGGGGGGAAGAAAAGGGAAAAAAGAACTCTTATTTATATCCCAAATTTAACTATTTGCCCCCTTTAAAAAATAAAAAAACTAGGAGAAGGGTTTTTAAAAGGGGGAGTTTCATTACCGTTTAAAAAAAAAAAAAATTTTTTAGGGGGCCCACTTTTAAAAAAATGATAAGCTTTTTTCACGTCTTTTTGTTCCCTTGCAAAATTTGCCAATTCCCTTTTTTGGGAAACCCAAAAGGAAAAGTAAAAAAAGGGTTTCAATCCCATTTTTTAAAATTTTTGTTTGGGAAATTTCCAAAAGGGTTTGGATTTTTTTATAAAAAGCTTTTTGTTCCCCAAGGGTTTTGGAAAGGGGGTTTTTTTTTAACCTCCCCCAAAATTTTTGGGAAAGTAAAAAATTTTAAGCGGGGTTTTGGTTGGGGGCCATTTTGAGGGAAAATGGGTAAAACCCGGGGCAATAAACCCCTTCCCCTAACTTTTCACCTTGAAAAGGGGAAACTTGGGTTTTCCCCCGGAAAAACCATTTGCGCTCTTTTCTTTCGCCGGTTTAAGGGGTCTTCCCCCGCAGGTTTTAAAAAAAGGGGTGTGGTTTCCCCAGAGACAAAATTTTTGCCCCCAAAGGGAACCCTTCCCCCGGAAAACTGTTTTTAACCCTTTTGCCGGTGGGGAATTTTCTCAAAAAAATGCCCCCCATGGGAAAATTTCCCATTTTTCCCGGGAAGGGGGAAAGGGGGAAAAAAATTTTTTCGAAGAAAAGGAGAATAAAAATAAAAAGAAACGATAAAGGAAAAACCTAAAACAATGGGAAAGGGTAAATAGGTTCCCTGACTTTGGGAAAAAAATAAAGAGAAAAACGGGGGTCAGGGAGGGGGGCAAGGGCCTTTTTCCCAAATTTTGGGAAGTGGGGGCCCCTTTTTTTAAAACCAAAGATTTTAAAAAAAATTTGCGGCAAAAAACAAAAGACCCCGGCATATTTTTATGGAAACTGGTAAAAAAGGGCCCCATCCCCCTGTTGGGTTCCCTTTTCCCTGATTTTTTCAGGAAAATTTTTGTGGCAGAGGCTGCAAAACCCAAATTTAAAGGGAAACCCCGTTTTTCATTCAAAGGGAAAAGGGGGCTTTAAAACCCCGGGGATCCAGCAAAAAAAAACAGAGTAGGGTGGGGGGAAAATTTGGGCCTCTATTATTTAAAAGAAAACTGGAGGGAAAAAGTTTTTCCGCCTTGGGTCACCCAAAACCAAATTATCCGTTTTTTAAACTCCCGGCAGGGGAATTGGGCCCAAATGTAACTAAAAGAAGGCCGACCCCTTTTCCCAAAGGCCAAAAATGGCAAATTTCCCAAAGCTAAAGAAATATTGGGAAATTTTCTGAAAATTCTTTTGCTGCTTTTTAAAAAGGGGTGGAAAAAGTTTTTGATGCCCGGGGTTGGGTCCTTAAAGCAAAAGATTTTTTTCCCTTTTTAAACCCCCTTTCAAAAACCCCACAACAGGAAAGGGGGAACCCCCCCGCCTTTTTAAAAACCCCAAGGGGGGCCACACGTTAAATTTCTGGTTTTCAAAAAAAGTGTATCCTAAAACCCTTGGTTTTTGGGGGAAAAAGTTTCCCGAAAAAAGGATTAAGGGGTATCCTTTTTAACAAGGAAATTTTTTAACCATAGAAAAGGAAATTGAGGCCCCGGAAAAAAAAAATAAAAAAGCTTTTATCTGAGGGAAATTCTTTTTAAAAAGTGGAAAAAGGTTTTTATATTTTTTAAAAAAAATTTTTTTTAGAAAGAAGAGGGAGGGGGAAAATGAATTGGGGTCAAATTTTTGACTTCGATTAAATACCCCCCAGGGGAAAAAAATTTTTTGGCCCGGGTCCCTTGGCAGACTTAGGTGGGGGACGAACCCGACCCCGGGAAAAATTCCCGGGTTTGGGTTAAGATAAAGGGGAAAAAAAGGTTTTCAAGAAAGGAATTCCTAACAGGTTTGGGTGATCTTTTTCATTTGATTATTCCCCTTTTTAAGGAAAAGGGGGGGGTTTTTTAAAAAAAATTTTTTGGGGGAAAGATTTTTTTCCAATTCCGGGGGGTTTCTGGTGGGTTTTGGAAAGGGGAGGGGTTTTTTAGGGGGTTTTTTTTAAGTTTGGCCTCGGTTTTTCTTTTAAAGGGGTGTTATTATAATTTAAAAAGGAGAAGTTTTTAAATGGGTTTAAAAAAGAGCATTTAAATGTTACAAATTTTTTAAAAATTTTTTTCTAAAAATTGGCCCATTTTGAAAAATTTTAAAGGGGAAGGGTATTTTTTTTCCCTTTTCAAATAAAAATCATTGGGTTTTAAAAAAAAAAAAAAAAAAAATTTTCCCGTTTGGGAAAAATTTTTAAAAATCGAGTTAGGTGTAAAAACCCCCCCCAAACCCTTGGGGTTTCCCGTTTGGTTTTTTTTAGGTTTTTTTACACTATCTACTTTTAAAGGGCCCCTATACTATAACATAGACAGTTTGATTTGCCGTATAAGTTTTTAGTTTTTTTTGTAAAGGTTTTTCCTTTTTTGATAGTAAAGGCCCGTTAGTAGAAATTTTCCTGTTTAGGGAAATTTTTCTAAGTGAATAAATTTAATTTTCGTTTTTTTATTTTTCCTGTTTTTAAAAAAAAGTTTTCAGTATAAGGGGAAAATTAAATACCTTTGGGGTCCGGGCACAATAAAAACGGCCCCCCTGGAAGTGAAATTTTACTTTTTGAAAGGGGGCCTTGGGGCCCCCCCAAAACCTCCCCGTTATCCCTACCAAAATTAGCTACGATGTAGGGAAAAGGCTTTTGGGTTTTGCCTTTAATTCCCTTTTATGGCCCTTTCTGGCCCTGTTCCAACTACAAACTTTTCCTTGAAAAGGGTTTCTAATTTTCCCCAAGTGGGTTTTTTGTGCCCCCTTTTTCCCTGTAAAAACATGGGGAAAATTTTTTTGAAAATTTTGGGAAAAAAGAAAAGCTTTTTTATATAAACTTTTTATGTTTTTGAAAAAATAAGAAGGAAAAAACATATTTCCCTTTTTTGTTTTAATTTTCCCCGGGCCCCAATCCAAATACTGTTTTTTATAGTTTATTTAAAAACAGGGGGGTCCTGCCCTTTTATGGGTGCCACAGCAAGGAACAAAAGAAATGCAATTATAACATTGTGACTGGTTTTTTATAATAACCCCGTGTTTTTTCACTTTTAAAAAAAAGTAAAAACCAAATTTTGTTTTTGGGGAAAAATTGGGCCAAAAACCCCCCGGCTAAAAAACAGCTGATACATATTATGTTTTTTCAGAGGAGGAACGAACCCCGTTTGCCGAGAAGCCGAAAAGCGCCCGGGTTTTTAATTGGGAAAAAAAACACAGGTTATATACACCAACAATCCCAATTTAAAAAACCCTTGGAAAAACCCCTTTAAAGCAAAGAAACAAATTTTTCTTTTTGCAAAGCTTTTTACTTTAAAAGGAGTACCTGAAAAAATCCCCAAAGAAAAAACCTCGAGGTCCCCCCAGAAACCCCCCTTTAAAGCCCCAAATTTTCCCGAAAGAAGAAAGCACAATTTTTAAGTAAATTTTTTGCCAATTTTTCAATAAGGGGTTTTACTCCCTTCCTAAAGCAATTTTAAACCCTACAACACCCCCGCAGCCAGCCCCTTGACAAAATTCGAACTGAAAAACCCCAAAAGTGTGGAAAAAAGGGCTGAAAAAGAAACCAAGAAAAAAAGGCCTGTGAGGAGATTTTGACACAAATACATTAAAAATGTGGGCCCAAACTTAAAAAAAACAAATCAAAGGGGTTCAAAACCCCAAAAAAATTTTAAGAGATTTTCCCAAAGGGGTTTAAAGCCCCGAAAAAGGTTGGGATTCATGGGGCTTTAAAGGAAAAAAAAATTATAAAAAGTAAACCAAAAACCAAAATTTAAAAAAGTTTTTATTCGGATACGACTTTTTTCCCAAAAAGGAAAACGGTTTAATCAAAAAAAAAAATTTCTTGGGGAAACCTTTCTAGGAAAAAAAATCCCGAAAAACCCAGCCCCTTTTTTTAAAGGGGAGTGGGGGGGCGCGGGAAAAAACAAGTGGGGGTTTAATCAAAAAAGGGCCCCCTTGAAACCAAAAAAAAAGTCCCCCAAAAGGAATACAAAAAAAAAAAAAAACAAGGGAAATTGGGTATTTAAAAAATCCCCTCCCAAAAAAGGGTTTAAAAGAAACCCCAATATGAAGTGGTGAACAGGGGGCCCCCAAATTTTTAAATTTCCCACGATGTTTCCCGGACATTTAATTTTTAATTTTCCCCAAATTTTAATTTTTAAAAAAAATTTTGGGCCCAAAGATTTAGATTGAAAAAAGTTTTTTTTTGGGGGGAGGGGGGTAAAGGTGGTCCCCGAGTTTCCCAAAAAATTTATAAGCGCAGGGAAAATTTTTTCCCAAAATTTCTAGGGAAACCAAAGGGAACAATTTTTTAGGGGAAATTAATAAAAAAAAAAAAAGATAAAAAAGAAAAAAATGGCATTTAAGGCTAAAAAAAAGTTAAGAAAAATCTTACAAAAAAAAAAATGAGAAGGAAGCCCTTTTGGGAAGGGTTTAAAAAAAAAATTAAAGTTTAAAAATTAAAAACGACTTCCCCCCGGTTGGCCCATAAAGGGTACTAATTTTGTGTTTTAGCCCATTTTTTTTTTTCGACAAAGGTTTTGAAATTTAGCAAGGTTTTTTAAAGGTGATCGAAAAAATTTTCCAGGGTCATGGGGATAAATTTAAAGGGTTTTTAAAACTTTGCATCAACTAGAGGGGGTCGCGCCATTTTCCCGGCCCCTTTTCCCGTCCCCTTTTGGGGGCCAGCAAATCAAAATTCAGAAAAGACAGGGTTTAGATGTGTGGGGGCCCACGTCCCCTGACGGGGGGTGTAAAAGGTTTTCGATTGGCTTTGGAAAAATCACAAAGACCCCCCCGTTTTTAAAAATAAACCAGCCCTTCCTGTTCAGCCTTAAAGGTTTCCTCCTCAGCGCTCCCTATGAAATAGGGAAACCCTTCCCCCTTTGGGCCCTTTTCCCAAACCCGCCTCAAAAATTAGTCTATTTTTTTGCACAGAGAAAACCCCCTACAATTTTCGTGATCCTTTTCCCAAATTTTTGTTGGGTTAAGATTTTAAAGATTTTATTTTGTTTTGCTAAGTTAAAAAAAGATAATTTCAAAAGGGACAACTACCGCTGTAAAAATCCCCCCGGGGGAAACCGGGGGGGGGGGGGGGGGCCGGGGGGCCCCAAAAACAGACAAGCTCTATCTATAAAGAACACTGGGTAAAGTTTTACCAAACCTTTTGTGAAAAACAAATTTCCCCTGCAATTCCCCTTTTTATTAACAGTTTTTTCCCATTGAAATATTTTCCCCGGGTATTTTGGGGAGTCCTGAAAAATTAAAATTTTGGGTACACATCAGTTTTTAGTAACTGGGAGGGTCCCCTTTTTTTAGGTGGGGAAAACTCCACTTTTTAAATTTCTAATACCCTTTTCAGAAAGGTTTTTTCATTTTTAAATTTTAAAAACCCCTTCCACCCCGTTTTTTTGGGAAAAATCCACCTTGCAGTTAAAATTAAAAAATCCAGCAATTTTTGTAGTTTAGCACAGGTTTTTTTTGTTGCCAAAAAAAAACTGTGTATCAAAACGAAAACAAAACAGATACGTGTTTTTTTTGACTTTTGCGCACCCAGCTTTGTTCTCTGACGCAGCATTCCACGTAAATCTTTAAAACAGCAAGTTCTATATCACCACAGGTGGAATTGAAAGGTGCAAAAAATACCGTGTATTATCGAAAACATAACAGATACGTGTTGTTTGACTTTTGCCCATCCAGATTGTTGAAGACACCTTGCAGTTAAATTTGAATCCAGCAATTTTGTTTTGATTTTAGAGGGATGGAAAATAGCTGTGATTTGGCCTCTTTAATAAGAGACTTTCCAAAACTATTCCATACCTTCTCAATTTTTATATTTCTGAACATGGAGGCGAAATGCAGTGGGTAAGCGAGCAAAGAGGGGTTAGCAACATGGAGGTAGAGGGACGAGAGAAGTGCTCTACCAGTGCTGGTGACAACACGCAGCCAGCGATCGTCAGTTGCAGACCGTCAGGCCTGTCACGCCTGTTCAGGGCCCGTAAATCTAAGTAACGAATATCGTCGCCAATCTTCCTTGCAGGGATAATGCAACCTGCATCTAGCATCTTACCCTCCTCGCCTCCCAGTCACGACCACAAATGTCGTCATCAGCATCCGTCCAACATGAAGCAAGCCCAAAATGGCAACCCGTTACCCATCCACTGTGATAATCCATTTGTCTGAACCCTCTTTGATGACAAAATGCGGTTGGGGTCAAAGGCATGTTAAAAGATCAAGTGGATGATTTAGTCTGCTCCTGACGCCCGTTACGGATGCCATCAGAGGAGGTGAATGGAAGCCGGTCGTCGGACCAAAAACCCCGCGGTCGGGCAACGCCTTGCAGTGCCCTTGCTTGAGTAGCCCGCAGCTTCTAGGATGCATAAAGTCTGACGACCAAGTCCACCTGTGTTGATGAATGATGATGATGACGACAGTGCGGATTCCATCCCTTTGGTCTTTTCTGCAGAATTATGCTTGCGAGCGCTTCAATCAGTGGACGAAGGAGGAAGGACATGGGGTATTGTCAATACGGGTCCCAGCCACAAAAAAGGGAGAGCGTCGCATAAGTCCGCTGATATGATTCCGCCAGACCGCGGGCAACGCAAACCCCACTCCTCGCTATCGCCGTCAAAAAGGTCTAGGACCACTCAACCTGGCCTATCTTTGAGCAAGCTCTATTCACCCAGCGATGTCATATGCCGCCTTTGCCGTAATTGCATAAGTAAGGAAAGAACTTACAGTGGTTAACCACCACCAACATGTCTAGTCCACATGCCAGCGAATGCAATGAGTTGAAATGGAGGGAACACTTGGCCAAAATAGGCCCGACCGACATCGCCGGGCCTCCAACCACTGTCACACCCTCTGTCTCCCGCCTCCTCCTCCTCCGCCCCACCAAGCGTTCCTCAGCTGCCCATGTCTCTCAGAGTCATGAATCAGGGATCAGCCTCCGCTTCAGCCTCCACCCCGTTGCCCGAGTACCACCTACACCACCAAGACCCACTCCTAAACCCCTTTCCTTCCGCCAGTTTGACGACCGGCACGACGTACAGCGGCCAGTCTAAGCAGCCAGCCCTTCTGTCTCCAGGTTTGGGAGCAAAGAAACACTTTAAAAACCCAAACCACCCCAAAGCCAAAAGCCTGAATGCGGCATTGCCCAGGCTTTGGCCGTGGAAATGTTGCCTTTCTCGTCTGGTGGACACAGATGGGTTCCGCCACTCATGGCCCTCCGCCTCCCCCAATACCAGATGCCGAGCGCATTTCTTTCTTTGCCAGAAAAGCCGTCCTCCGGCCTGGCCAGCCACTGGTCATTCCTAAAATTTGCAACGCGTGGCTGCATCTGGTGTCCGGAAAAGCCCTCTCATCCCCAACAGAACACGAACTAGTAAGCACGCCAAGGCCGCTATATCTCTATTGACAGCTCACGGGGTGACTGGGTGGATGTCCTCTGGTGGTGACGGAGCTCTCAGGCTCGGCGCACGCTCTTTCAAAACCGCAGGGATGGTGTAGGGCTCTTTCCCCAAGTCCTCTGTGGCATACACGTCCCAGAACAACCAGGCCATGTTAAAATATCTCCTTGGAACCCGTCCACACCACAGGTTCAGGAGCTGTGGACGGCTCTCCGCAACGAACCAGAGCGCTGGCGGGTTGCAACAAGAACCTTTGCCGGCAAGGGGGTGTGCGATTACGGGCGAAATCACTGGCCGCGCCTTTTTTTTTAAGATCGGTAGGCTGGAGCACATCCCCTTGCCTGGCCAATGTCATGACCTTGTCGTCCAGAAATGTCTAAAGAGCTACTCCGGGTCTGGGACTGCCTGCTGAAGAAGGCTCGAGTCTGAGTTCGCACTTCCGCCGTTCGCGCACCCTGCTTCGTCCCGCCTGGCTCGTTGCGCAGCGTCTGCTCGGCCTCCCCGTCAACCGTCTCATTGTTGACGTGGCAACACGCTGGAATTCCACCCTCCACATTGCTCCAGCGATTGTGGGGATCAGCGCAATGCCATTACGCAGTACGAAGGTGACACATGGCCTACAAGCAGCGGTGCGACCCGGGGTGTTGGCCACCGAGAGTGGAGGCAGTTGAAGAGCTCTGCACCATCCCTTGCCATTTTGAAAACCACCAAAATGGGCAGTGGGCGGACGATGCCTGTCACATGAGCATTGTAGTGATTCTTAGATCAGAACAATCATGGACACTCTGAAACATCAGTCCCGCCACCGACGAGGAGGAGACGGACACAGATGCAGACACGGGCCTTTCTCCTCCGTCAAATCCCACAAGGCCCGAACAGTTTTTTATTTTATCGGTCTTTATTAGGCAGTGGTTCAGGTCCAGAGCTAGGCAAGCCACCTCACCTCAGGGTGCATCATCTGAGGCAAGTAGGGCTGTGTTGAGCTGTGCCGGAGGAAGCGGAGGAGGAGGAGGAGGAGTATTCCTAGACCCCGAAGTCCCTGCCTTGGAAAGAGGTTGGCGTGGAATTTAGGCAATGAGGAAGATTTGAGTTTGCCTAGTGCCCCTCAACCCAGAGGCTTGGGAGCTCAAGGCTCCATCTCTCACATGAGTGCTTGGATGCAACCATTTCCTTCCAACATGATCCACGCATAAGTTCCCTCAAATGAACAAAATTCGGGTTACGGGTGGCCGACACCCTCCTGGACCCCGTACAAAACAAACTCAGCACTTTCCTTCCACCCACCCAAGATAAGAGTATAATGCAGGAAAAGGAAGACCTTGCTGATTGATCCAACTGGAGACATCTTTGCGTCTGCTTCACGGTCTTCAAATGTCACGGTGGAAACAACGCCTGCGACGTGACAGCAGTAGAGTGCCAAGTAGCCATAGCGGCAGCAGCAGGCAAGGTGGCAGAAGCCTAATGGGTGACCTCTGGCAATCTTTATTTACCACCTCCATAACGCATGCAATGCAGGCCCACAGATCAACACCCCAGAGAACCACTAAGATCATGGGAGCACGAACTATCTGCGTCTCACAACCGATTTTTGTATGTGTCCGGACCCAATAGACGACTGGGTATCCAAATGGACGAATGGCCCGAGCTGGGCTCCCACCGCCATAGAGGTGTTGTCCTGCCCACAGCCAACGTCCATATCTGAGCGGACCTTCAGCACAGCCGGAGATCCATTACAGACAAACGCATCCGCTTTCCACAGATAATGTGGATCGTTTGACTTTCATCAAGATGAATCAGGCCATGGATCTCTGATGATGTTGTGGCCCCCAATTGCCGGGTCACCGATATTGCTGGTCTTACTTCACAGTCCCTCTCAAACAAAATGGTCCTCTTGAAAAACTGATTTTAAAATATCATTTTTACTGCAATTTATTCTCAATTCCCAACAGTTCATTTTCTGGTTTGGCTGTGAGGAGACTAAAAAGAACCAACTAAGGTTTCATGACATAAACCATATTCCATTTTTACTCACGTCATCTTTAGAATTTTTCACATTGTCAAAGGTTTTGGGGTCAGGTTGCCTCACAATGTTTTAACAGTGGCTGAAAGTCATATTTTTATAATTTTTGGGGTCATGTGCTGTGAGATACAGCAATAATCTGGTCCTAATTGGAACAGAAATGTGGCTTCCTAAGTGGCATTTCTTCCTCCTTCACAATTTTTACAACAGTGGCTGTGAAGTCATTTTTATAATTTTTTGGGGTCATTGCTAGTGAGTACAGCAATAATCATGGTCCTTGTGGACAGAAATGTGCTTTCCTAAGTGGGCATTTCTCCTTCACAATTTTTAAACAGTGGCTGAGAAGTCCATTTTTATAATTTTTGGTCATGCTCTTTGAAATGCAGCTATACTTGCAGTCCTATTCCTTTAAATGTTTTGTTTCTAACAGACAGTTGTTCTTTTCACAATGGGTCAAAAGTGGCTCATGGGTCATGTTTGGAATTTCTGGGGGCATTTGCTGAGTGTCATGCAGCTATACTACAGTCCTATTCTTAAAAATTTGTTTCTAACAGACATTTTTTCTTCACAATGGTCAAAGAGTGGCTCAATGGTGATGGTGCTGCAGAAACAGAATAGGTAAGGAAACTCTGTTAATGGACACATATTGCAAAATGACTTGGTTTTGAAGATCTTTAACATAGCTATCTTTCCCTTTATTGAGACAACCCCTATAATACAATTAAAAAAAGAGAAAACAAAGACAGAGGTGGGATTCCATCCGATAATTAAAAAATGTGTTTTTCCTAGAATAAAGTACTAAAAAACATGCATGTACAAAATAGCTTAGAAAAATTCCTCGGAATTGTACAAGGGAGGTACAGGAAACTTGACCAGATGTAGTTTTCAGGAGGACATGGAGTATGGAGCACCGGACAGAGAAACAAAGTCTACAAGATCATTTCCATTTCCTCCAGCACGTTTGAGTAAAATGAGAAAAAGGAATGCCAAGATAAAGGCACCTGGGTGTAAACAGTATTCTCCAAGTGAAAGCGCAATTGGCCGCACACTCATACGGAGGGCGAGCGCTACCCAGGTATTGACTGTGTACAGAGGAAGGCTGGCGTTCCACACTTCCGCTTCCGCACTCTGCTGCTCAGCACGACAGTTTTTCGTTGCAGCGTCATCAGGGCATTTTAAACCCTGCGTGTTATAGATTGCCGGACGCCAGTCTGGGCTCTCACCGCACCCACTGTAACATCCGCCCTGGGATCATGCGTGGCCCAGGATCAGGTATAGGCAATATCCCCATGTGAAACTAAAAGGGTGGTTGAAAGACTCCTTTCCGGCACTTTTTAAATTGGCGTCATGCAGGAGTTGGGGCTCATGCTGTGCCCAGACAGGTATAGTCAATGTCCCAGGTGAAACTAAATGGGGTTGAAAGACTCTTTTTCCGGCACTGTTTAAATCTGGGGTTATGCAGGTTTGGGGGCTCATGCTGTGGCCAGGACATGGTATAGTCAATGTCCAGTGAAACTAAAATGGCGGTTGAAAGACTCCTTTTTTCCGGCACTTTTTAAATCTGGGGTTTATGCCAGGTTTGGGGCGCATGGCTGGTGGCCCAGGACAGTATAGTCAATGTCCAGATGAAACTAAAATGGTGGTTGAAAGACCCTTTTTCCGCACTTTTTAAATGTGGGGGTCATGCAGGGTTTAGGGGCCATGCTGTGGACCCAGGACAAGGTATATCAATGTCCAGATGAAACTAAAATGTGTTGAAAGACTCCCTTTTTCCGGGCACTTTTTAAATGTGGGGTCATGCAGGTTGGGGCCATTGCTGTGGCCTAGACAGGTATAGTCAAATGTCCAGTAGCCAACCAAAAAATTGGGGTGGTTTGAAAGACTCCTTTGTTCCGGGCACTTTTTAAATTGGGAAGTCATGCAGGTTGGGCTCATGCGTGGCCAGGACAAGGTATAGTCAAAGTCCCATGAAACTAAATGGTGGGTTGAAAGACTCCTTTTCCACCCTTTTTATAAATCTGGGGGTCATGCAGGT
Source organism: Phyllomedusa bahiana (assembly GCA_025379985.1). Classification (NCBI taxonomy): domain Eukaryota; kingdom Metazoa; phylum Chordata; class Amphibia; order Anura; family Hylidae; genus Phyllomedusa; species Phyllomedusa bahiana. The sequence goes on from JAODAL010000764.1 coordinate 60,955, forward strand.
TTGGGGCTCATGCTCGCGTTCAGGACAGATATTCAATGTCCAGTTCAAGTAAATATGGGTTTTTTCAAATCATACTGCCTTCTGGCACTTTAATTTGGGGGTGCTGCAGGGTTAAGGTCATCTGTTGGGACAAGAACAGGGATAGTGATGGTGTGTTGTTTTTTTATCTGTGGCTTTGTAACCGAAGTGGTGTTGCCTAAGATGTAGCATTTGACTGTTGTGGATGATAATTCCACTTCTCCAGCCCTGTTTGGTGTAAGAATAAGGTGTTTGTTGCTCGCACCATAACTTTAATGTTAATGGTCACCCCCATAATCGACTCTCACTATCGAAAAACCTTATCGATGGTGGCCAAATATCGACTATCGCCCGATGTCGATAGCCAACGTAATCGCTCAACACTAGTGATAGGTGCAGGTCCTTCCTCTGGAACCTGTACCTATCTCAAGAACAGGCCCAAAAAAAACCCATTCAGAACAGAGAAGTGACCGTACAATTCATGGCTGTACTCAGAACTGAATCACAGCAACCTACGTTCCAAACTCTATATCTAAAATTTAACTTTTAATAATATCTAATAATAGAATGTACTTAACAACCAATAATAAAAAAGAACCCTAATAACCGCTAACCCGTCGACAAAAAGCAGTCTCTACAAGGGAATACAATCCTAACATCAGACCCTATATCACCAAGGTAGGTGGGTAATCGGTCCCAAAAGGGTCGGCCCCACCGTGAGGCTAGCCCTATGCAGTTCCTATACAGTCCCTAGAGGTATATTAGATACACCATAGTAAATACACAGAAAATATTAGAGACCCAACGATACAGGAATAGAGACCGTATCAGAGATGTGTGGTATTAGCACATTACATCTAAACCCTTATAGAGCTTAGCTAAAATATCACAGAGAGGGATAAGATCCACAATGCATATTTATGTCACGTGCAAAGAAACTGATAACCATGTACAATTCAAGAGATTCACATCCCATTCTGGGTGAATTCATGCCCAAAAGCAGAACAGGAAATGATCGGTTCTTAGTAAGCAAGAAGTTTTGATACAGAAAGATAGCCACATACGACCTTCATAAATTATCCACATCCTTCCTGTATCATCCCGACGCATTTCCCCCCCGCTACATAAACCGGGGTTCATCAGGGCAATTCAGGTCATCAGATATCTACAGCGGCATCATCCCTATTGATGCAGAGAATGATAGCTCCTATTCCGCCCTCTCACTTACCTTAAATAGCCATAGTAATATGATGAAATCTACGCCAGGTGATCCTGGCGTGTGCATTGCCATTCTGCGCATGTGCAGTCGACGCATGTCATGGAAACCGCTTAGTTTTTTCCAGTCATGCGCAACTTGATCACTTCAAGACAACGCTCCCCATGGAGACAACGGGCCTCACGCGCACGATCGCTAAGATTAAATGCAGGCGTCTCAGGAGACGCGAGTCATGGAAACCAACGTTAGTTTATCTGGACATGCGCCGTCTTGCAGCCCCTTCCTCGGACAAGATGCCGTGGAAGCCGTGCTGCTTTGACAGGGACGCGCATATGTTTATCAGTGCACGGGTAAATGCTCAATCAGAAGATAGATCCCTGCGCTATACTGCAGCTATCTTTCAGATATGGTACCATTCGGACTGGGATTATTATATACCATTCCCCACATCTACACCGGTTCACATCAGATATACTATGAACCCTACTAATACGTCAAAATTCAAATATATTCTTAGATACAACCAACCCACACATAGTGAATGGAAGGTCCAATTCCAAATTCGATATAACAACATAAATAATACTTTATAGCCTATAAGGTACAGAGTGAGGGAACATAAAATACGTCATGTCCAAAAATTAACAAAAAAATAATTGGTACATCAAAATAATTCGGGCCTCAGGACTCATATTTCCCAAATTTATTCTGACCAGATAGTATTAAATAATACATGTGAGTCTGTAGGTAATATGCAACAGAGACCTTAGATGAAACAACCAAAATATAATGTATCGTTCAAGCCATCTGGCTGCAGAGATTTCAGACGATACATCCATTCGGCTCCTCCTTACATAACAGTCTCTTATCAATGTTTCCTTTTCTCGATGTTTTTTCTAATTTTTCTCAATACAGCAAAAAGTAATGGCCAAGTGTAGCTCCCTTATGGTCCCCCCTGCCAAACATGCTAGCCAATGGAGTTCCCCTGATTGGGCCTGATGTCTCCCAGATGTTCACCAATTCGATCTTAACAGGTCCTAGTGGTCTTGTCCCCCCACAAACTTGTTTTCCACAACTACAATTGCATAAATACACCACTCCCTGTGTCCGGCAGTTCATGAATTCTCTGATGTCATAACTCTTCCCTGTCATATTACTTCTAAATGTTTTAGTCTGATCAATAAACTTACAGAAAATAAAACCACATTTGAACATGCCAAGGGGCTTTCGCTCCAGCCATGTTCCCTCTGGTTTTGGAGGACTATAATGACTGTGGACTAATCCTGTCCCTTAGGGACCAAATCCCTCTGCTGTAAGTTACTTGGAGGTTTTGGGAGTCAAGACAGTCACTGAGGTCTCATCTGATTTTAATATGCCCAGTGTTTCCGTAAAATTTTCATTATTTTCGTTGTTTTGATCATCAAATTCCTATAATCCCGGAAATTTATGATGTCATTTCCCTCTGAATGCTTTGATTGAGAAGAACATTTCTGTCTCTTTATTCCAAGGCGTTTTTTGGAAAGCAGGCTGCAAAGTTGATAGAGGGTATCCCCTCTCTAGGAATCTCTCCGTTGCCTGTCTGTGTAATCTTCTACACAAGAGCGTTTCCTACGATCCTTAGTACGGACCCTTTGGTATCCCTTTGGTATGATACATTTCCAACGTACCAGGCTATTTGGTTGCCGTCTCTTTCCTAGGGTCAAGTTTGAATAAAGACCATATGTCTCTAGAAGTCTTGAGACCTAATAAGCCAATTTCAAACACATGAATTTCAAATGTGAACTTCAAACCAATTTCATTCACATTAAGTACATCAATGAAGTGTTTGAACGACGCCTCCGTGCCCTGCCACAGCAGGAAGACGTCATCGATGTAACTACCCCAGTACAATATATACTGGGTATGTGTTTCCATTTGCTCTCTGAACCCAAGGGCCCTCTCCCACAAGCCCAGGAACAAATTGGCATATGTAGGAGCACACGGGCTCCCCATAGCCGTGCCCCTGAGCTGGTGGTAGACCCTGGGTCTGAAGAGGAAATAGTTATGCGTCAATGTGAATTCTAATAGTTCCAACACCAATTCATTGTGTCTCTCGAATTGTCTCCCCCTCATTTTCAGAAAGTATCCAACTGCATGTAGGCCCCAGTGGTGTGGAATACTGCTATACAGTGCTTCCACATCCACTGAGGCCAAACGGACATCCCGATCAATGTTAATTCCTTCCAACTTTTTAAGAAGGTCAGAGGTGTCCCTTAGATATGATGGCAGTGTGACCACAAACTCTTTGAGTATTTTGTCAATATAAATCCCCACATTTTGTGTGAGCGATTGGATTCCTGACACGATTGGGCGTCCTTTTAGCGGTGTTAGACCCTTATGAATTTTTGGTAGGGAATAGAACGTGGCTATCTGTGGTTTAACTGGGAGGAGAAAACGAGCTGCATCCGCAGAGAGGATACCATCATCTACACCTTTAATTATAATACTCTCTAGTTCTTGAAAAAATACTTCAGTGGGGTCATTCCTCAAAATTGTGTACCCATCTTTATCCTCTAGCAGTCGATTACACATAAGAGAATACTTGGTGGGGTCCATAATCACCGTATTCCCCCCCTTGTCTGAAGGTTTAATTACTATACTAGGGTCTGACTCTAGATTCCTTAGGGCCAATATTTCTCTATGATTTAGATTGGGAATAAGTCTCTGTGGAGAGGCCTTCCTAGCAAGACATTCTATGTCCTTCACTACCATTCTCAAAAATATATCAATTTCTGGAGTGTCTTGCGGGGGAGGGAACCTGGTACTTTTTAATTTAAGATTTGTTTGTGGACCAACATGATTTCCATGTTCACCATCTTCTAGTAGCCCAGTTAATATTTAAACCCCTGGAAGATCCTCAGTTGAAATTCCCAAATCCTTACATATTTGTTGTCTTGTTCTTAAAGTTTTTAAAACATTTTTTTTACAGATGAATAGAAAATATCTTGACCCAGTAATTCTTTAAAATTTTCGTAGGGGGTAAAAAGTAACCCCTTAGAGAGTATGTTCATCTCATCTGTAGTTAACGTTCTTTGTACTCAGAACTGCCATAGAAAAAAATAGGAGCATTCTGACCACCTCTCCTTTCAAAAACGAGAGGTTCTGTGGCCCATTTTCTAAATAGGTATGGGTCTCAGAGGTGAGACTCCACCTTCATCATTGTGGCAAATTTTAAAAAAATTTTAAACAATTGTGTGTGGGGGGAAAAAACCATTCAATGAAATTATTTTTTGGTTTTTTAAAAATTCATGCCCAAATATGTTGAATATTCCAAATTTTTGGTTTAACAGATTTTTTTCAGGTTTTTAAAGGGTTTTTAATCTTTTTATTCAAATTTTTTTTTAAAAGCTTTTATCCTTAGAGAAGAAATAAAAAAGTTTTAAAAAGCAACACTTAAAGCATGCTGAATTATTATTTAAAAAAAATAATAAATAAATGTCAAGTGCCAAAAAAATGCACTAAAATTGGGAGCACTGTTTGCATTTATTCATAACTCTTGATAGACTTTGTTAACCCCTGCAGCCAGGTTTGGCCTTCCTGACAGAGCCCCATTTTGACACTTTTACTTACCCAGGTGATTCAGAGATTTGTTTCTCATTACACATTGTTCTTTACGTTAGTAAGAAATTTCAGTACATACAATCATTGTTTATTTGTGAAAAATATCAAAATATCATGAAAATTTTGAAAAATAAGTTAAAAAATATCTCTTTTAAAAGCATAGCTTTCCATTAAAATTTTTTAACTACATTTTTTATTTTTTTAAATGTGGTTTGGCTCTTTTTTTTAAATGTGTTTTTTTTTTACGACATTAGGGGGCTTAGAAATTTAGTAGCAATTTTTTTCACATTTTCAAGAATATTTACAAAATAGATTTTTTTTAGGGACCAGTCCAGTTCTGACGTGGCTTTGAGGGGCCTGCATATTAGACACTCCCATAAATGACCCATCAAAGAAAAACTAGCCCCCTTAATTTTTTTTAAAACGCATTTAGGAGGTTGGTTAACTTTAAAATTTTTTTGCAAAAATTTTAATGCAAAGTCGGGAAATTTCAAAATTTTCCCCCCCTTTTTTCTGTTTTTCACTTTTTTTCCATTATTCACGGGAACACCAAAATTATGCGGGTAAATGCAACAACATAATTTCCCCCAGAATCTGCTGCTTTTAGAGATCCCATTGTGGCTCTGGCTCAAACACAGGCCTCAGAAAAGGAGGAGCACCTACCAGACTTTACTGTCTCATTTTACATACAATTTTCTTTAGGACACCCTAAGGTGCTAAAACTTAATAAACACTCCTAAAAAGACCCTGTATTGGAAAAAACCCCCCTTTAAGAATTTTTATAGGGTGCAAGGGTTTTCGACCCCCAAAATGTTATACAAAGTTATGAATTTTACCGGGAAAAATTTAATTTTTTCAGGAATCCGGAAAAAAAGCATCCCAAACTCTGTTAGCATTTTTCAAGCCCCCGCATTCCTATAGTGGGTTAAAATGCTGTTTGGGCCCTTTTCAGGGCAAATGGGAGGGGAGGGATTGGGGGGTTTTTGGACGCAGATTTGGTGGATGGGATGCTACATTTTCAAAACATCCAAAGTACCAGAAAGGTGAAACCCTTTCCAAAATTTTCCCTTTTTTTGATTTTTAACACCCCCCTGGATTTCATTGGGTGTATTGTCATTTTGGGGGGCCAGGTGTTCCATTTTTTTTTAGCTTTGAGCCTAAAAAGGGGGAAAAAAAAAAGCGTCCCCTTTTTTTTTTGGGGTTTATTTTTTACGCTTTTGCGAAAGGGTAAATGCAGGATAACTTTACCTGGGGTCGGGTACAATTGCAATTATATAAACTGATATGTTTTTTGTGTTTTTAAATACTTTTTCACAATAGAAAAGCGTTTTTTTTAATAAAAAAAATTTCATTTTTTTTGCCGCCTTTAAAATTTATTGCCATGTCTTTTTATTTTTTGTTTGGAGCTGATTATGGGCTTTTTTTTTGCGATTTTTAGTTGATGTTTTTTTATTGGTCCTTTATGGGGGGCATTTGAAAGCTTTGATCCACTTTTTATTAAGGTTTTTGTGAGGCCCTTTTTAAACAAAAACAGCCCTTTTTGGTTTGTGTTTTTTATTTTTAATTTTTTTACAGCAGTCAAAAGTGGGGTTTTAAATGAATTCCCTTTCTTTTTCTCAGCAGGTCCCATTGTGCAAACTTTTCTACCCCCGAAAAAGGGAAAAAAGGGAAAAGGAGCTCCTCCTTCTGTCTTTTCCCCTTTTGCTGTGGCGGTTTTTACCGTTTTTTCCCCCGATAGTTGACACCCCCCGGGTAGTAAGACGTTTGCAGGAAGTTTTGGGCGGGGAATATGTAAAAATTTCCCCCCAAAAAATTAAGGCGTAGTAACTGTTCTTTGTCTGGGGCTGGGGGCTTTTTGATGGCAAAAAGGCCCCCCCGACAGGGACGCTTCAGCTATTTTGCGGCTCCCCGGGAGGCGCATTTAGCCCGAATTTCCCATACAAAAGGGACGTGGGGGCCCGGGGGCCCGCGCTTTGGCCCGGGGGCCCGTCCGCGTTTCCCTTTACCTATTTGCGACTCCCCCCCCCGGGAAATGCATAAAGTGAAGGGATACCAATGCGGGGGAACGGCGGGGCGTCCGGTCCGCAAGTGGGCTCCCGGGGGGAACCCCAGACTGGCTGCTGTCCTGGACCGGACAGGCAGGTGGTCATCACGCTGCGGGGGCGCGGCCCTGATGATGTCAACCCCCCCCGTGCCCGAAAAGAAGAAATAGAGCAGAGCGGGAGAGCGCGGGGTTCCCGGTAAATGATTGTTTGTTTTTTTATTTTGATATTATTACCACAAGCCGCCTTTTTTTACCTGATTCAGCTTTCCCATATTGCCCCCCTTTCCTTTCCTTTTTCAAACTTTCCCCTTATACCCCGCCCCACAGCCCGGCCCCCCATACCTGCCTACAGCTGTTTTTTTCCCGGGTACAGCTGCCTATACCGGCCCCCGATGCCTTTTTTACCTGCCCTATTTCCTGACCCTTCCCCTGCCTATTCCGGGCCTACAGCCCGGCCCCATACCTGCCTTTCAGCTGGCCCTTTACCTGGGCCCACGCTGCCCTATAACTGCACCGCTGGGCCTTTTCCTGCCCCATACCTGGCTTTCGGGCCCGGCCCCTATACCCTGACTACGCCTGCCCTTTTAAAATTGGGATGGGGCCTATTTCCTGCCAAAAATAAAAACATACCCCGAAAAGTAAGAATAGTGGGACTTTTGGGCGGGGAAAAAGAATGAAACGCTGTCTTACTTTCGGGGAAACACCGGGTTAAAATATCACGGTAGCTTTGGGGGTTAATCACCCTTGGGGTTTTTGGCGCAAATTCAGCCGAAGGAGAATTGGGACATTTAAAGGGCCCGCGTAAACCATTTCCCCTGGTCCCCTGCCAAGATTTTGTGTGCTCGGGAGATCCCTTTTCCCTCTGTAAACCCCTTCTTTCCCAAATTGGGGAAAATCTTTCAGACCATTTACGAATTTTGCATAGAGTGTTTTTCGCCCCAAAAATGCATTTGGGAAGTTTCCCGCCAAACTTTGGCCATTAAAATGTGTCCCTTTGGCTATGTGTGAAACCCATTCCTTGCCTCCTTTTTTTGGCCCGGGAAATGCCTTTAAGGGCCTTTTATACATGTTTTTTACTAAAAATATTTAAAAGTCTCACTTTAAAAAAATTGCACCCAAAAAAATTAAATTTTAAACTTTTAAAAAAAATTTTTAAAAAATGTACCCTTTTCAACGTTCCCGCAAATATCTCTGCTTTATGGCCGGGGAAAATTTCCCTTTGGAAAAATACTGGGCAAAGTTTTTTCCTTTAAAGGGTTAACCTCTTTATTTATAGTAGAAAAAAAAATTTTTTTTTGGGGGGGGGAAAAAATGGGGGGGTTTATTTTTCCAATTTTTTTTTGGCTTCCAACTTTTATTTGGGGGTTTTAATTTCCAATTTTAAAGGATAATTTTTTTGTTTTTTTTTTTTAAGGTTTGGATTTTTAAAATTTAATTTTTTTAAATAAACTTTCTTTTTTTTTTTTTTATAAATTATTTTTTTTTATTTTTTTATTTTTTATTTTTTTTTATATTTTTTTAAAAAATAAATTTTAATAAAAAAAATTAAAAATATATATATAAAATTTATTATATAAAATATATATTTTTATAAAAAAAATATTTTTATATATTAATTTTATATATAAAAAATAATTTTATATTTTTTTTTATAATTTTTTATTTTTATTTATTTATATATATAAACTCCCGGCCATTTAAAGGGGACACCTGTAAAATGGGCCCCCGTTAACACCCTTTTTTTTCTAATTTAGCCAACCAAAATTGGCGGCAATCAGTGCATTTAGGCATGTTGGGCCCTGGTCAAGACAATTCCTGGGAGTTAAAACCCCAGCATCGTATGGGGGAAGGGGGGTGATTTTAGTGCCTTTGAAAGTTGGATGGGGTTTTTGGTGCCGAAGGGGGTGGTCTGGGTATTTCAGGAAACTGTTTATCTCCTGGGGGTTTCCCGCCCCAAACCATTTTAGGGTTTTTCAGGAATTTGGGCCCGGGGAAAAAAAAAAAAAATCCGTGAGGGCAAATCCTTTTTGGGGGGAAAAGGGCCCTTTTTGATGCCCCCAGGTCAAAGGGGGAATTTGGGCCAAAATGGTTCGAGTGTTTGAAAGGCAACAGTGACCAAAAAGCCCAAACCCCTTACAACCAAAGGGAGGCGAAAGAGCATCTCTGAACGCAACCGTTTTGGGGAACTTTTGAGGCAGATGGGCTTCCCGGGAGCAGGAAACAACCCGGGGGGCCACTCCTTTCAGCTAAGAAAAAGGAAAAAAAAGGCTTTCCCAATTTTTCCCCGTCATGAAAAATTTGGGCAGTAGAAAATTGGAAAAAAACGTTGCCTGGTTCTGTTTAGGGCTCGATTTCTGCTGCGACCCTTCGGAAAAGGTTTGGGTTTAGAATTTTTGGGGGTCTTAAAAAATGAAAGCATGGGTTTCCCTCCCGCCTTTTTAAACAACGGTTTTAGGGTGGTTGGTGGGGTTTAGGTGTGGGGAATATTTTCTTGGCTCCTTTTTGGGCCCCCTTTGGGACCAATTGTTTCATGTTTTTTCAACCCCCTTGTGGAAACTTTTGCCCCGAAGAATTTTAGGCCCGTTCTGAAGGCCCCAAAAAGGGGGGGCCCAAACCCCCTTTCTAGATGGTTTACCTAAAAAAAGTGGCCCAAATTTTGGTGATTTTAATTTTATTTTTAAATAAAAAATGAATTTAAAACTGGTTCTTGTATATATATTTGGGTTGGGTTTTTTTAAAAAGGGGGGGTTTTTCTTTTGTTTTTTTTTCTGCCAATAGACCGAGTGGGGAAATGCTCTCTGTGCAAAAAAGTACTTCTCCCAAAACAATTAGGAAATTTCAGAAAACGGGCAGATCTTGACTCCCCCCTTTACCCTGTCATTTAAATTATCAAGCCTGCAGGAAGAAATTTAAAGAACATTTTTGTCAGCCCCCCAGAAAAAACCCATGTTAAAAATTAAAAGTTGGACCCCAAGATTTAAAAAAACAAAATAACTTTTTGCAAAGAAATTCCCCCGGGATTGGATTTTGAATATGAAATTTTTAAAATTTTTAAATTTACAATTTTTTTCTCTTTTGATTTTAAACTCATTTTGCAAATTTAAACCTTGAAAAGTATATAGGAATTTTTTTTTTGGGGGTGTCCCCTCTCAGAATTTAAAAAGGGTTTTTTTAAATACAAAGTTAGTTGCAACAAAAAAAAGCCTTTTAAAACTTTTTTTTAAATAGATTGGGCAATTTGATTTTTTTTTTAGTAAAGAGTAAGAGCGTTTTTTTTGTGCTCAAAATGCCAAAAAAAGGGTTTTAATTTGGGTTTCCTGAAAACAGGATGGACGTTTTGTTAACATTTTGCTGGGGAGCAGTTTTCTTTTATTTTTTTAAATTTTGTAAGAGAAAAGAACGGGGAAAATGGGGGACATCACCCCAATGACAGGGCTGAGGGTTGAAAGAAAAACTAAAATTAAAAGCTAAAAAAAAGATTAGCTTTACTTTTGCAAAAGGTACCTTTTTTGTTTTTTGGTAAACTTTTTTTTGAGAAAAAAAATTTCCCGCACTGTCTGAGTAAGGGTATTTTGAAAAAAAAAATACTGTACAACTACCCACAGCCTTAGGAAACAGGGGTAAGGACCCAAAAAAAAAAAACTGCTTTTTTAAAAAAGTGAAAAACTTTTGGTTTTAAAATTAAATTTTTTCTGGTTGGTTTAAAACAAATAGTTGTTTTAAAAAAGATTCCCCCACTTGCTTCGTTCTCCCTTTTTAAAATTTTTGCCCTTTTTAAATTGTTTTTCCCGGCCCCATATGGTAGTGAATTTCTTTTTCCCGGGGCCAATAAACAGTGTCTGCCTGGTGTCTGGTACCTTTTCTTTTCTGCAATCTCATATTCATGTGTCCAAATCTACTGTCACATTTGTGTGCTCAGCTTCCTCACTGCAGCTCTTGACCCGCATTTTGGCCCCTATCTGAAAAAAAAAAAGGTAATCCCATTTCCTTTCCTCAGTAATGGCTTCCCGTGAAAAATTTTCCAGTATTACAAAACCCCCTGCAGTTTTCTTTTTCATGTTATCGTGTATGTGGAGAAAATAAACAAAATTCTTCTACTGTTTTTCTACTGTTAATTTAACAACTTGACATCACTTACAGGGACGCCATGTTTTTCCCCCTAAAAATCATTTAAAAGGGGGTTGGGTTTTTTCTGCTGCCTTTTAATGAATGCCCAGGAAATTCAAAACCGGGGCTGATGCCATTTTTTAGGGAAAAAAAAAAAATGGGGGGCCCCCCCCTTACAATTTGGAAAAGGAATGTGGTTGTTTTTTTTTTTCTAGATAGGGGGCCCCCCTGCATTCAGGGTTTTACCTTTTTAAACTCCCGGGCCCCTAGTGCAAAAAAATTAAAGGGGCCCCTCCCCCCCCCCCCCCCCCCCCCCCCCCCGCTAAACCCTGTTTCTTTTACAATGCTACTGTCTCCCTTTTGGGGGCAGGGAAAGGGCTTTTGGGCCCCCCTCAGGTTGCGGGGCTGGTTAAAACGAACCCGTTAAAAGGGAACCTGTTCCCCAAAAAGTTTTTGCCCCCCCCGGCTGGGCGAACCCAAGGGAAAAAAATTTGTGTCAGACTTTTGTTTTCAGTGGGTGTGTCCCCTTTTTTTACAGATGCCCGCAGTTTTGTGTTTTTTAATGTCAAATCTTTCAGTTTTTCAGCCCGAAGGGGGTCATTTTGAAAAAGTCCTTTTAGAGTGTCGTTTTTTTCCAAAACCCGGGGCCCCAAAACGAGTCTAGCCCCGCCCCCCCTCCACCCCGACAACCCTTTTTTTTTTTAAATCGGAATTTTTAAAAATTTTGAAAAACTGTCAGTGGGCGGAGCTAGCCTTTGGTGGGGTGGAGCTAACAACTGCTCATGGGAAAAAGTTTTAAAGGGGGAAAAGCTCTAAAAAAGGTTTCATCTTAAAACCCAGGGGGGGGGGGGGTTGGGGGGGGGGGGAAAAAACGGTTTTTTTTCCCGGGGAAAAGCAGGTCTGACACCCAGCTGGTGCTTTCCCCCAGCCCAAGGGGGGGGGACAAACCCATATGACAGGTTCCCTTTAACTCTGCTCTCTCTGTAGCTTTGCTTCTGACTGCCTTGGTATAAAAGAGGTACAGAAACAGAATTATGGACACATATATTAGAAGATTGTATGATCTGCTATAATATACATAATAAAAAAAACAAAATCAAGTGAACAACCTCTTTAAGGCCCTTTTGGGAAGTTATTTGTCATGCTTTGAAAAGGTTTGGGTTCATTCCAAACTCAATGCGGCAAAAAATGTTAAAATTTCCCGCTGTTTAACATTTCTTTAAAAAAATGTTTGTATTATAAGCAACAGAAATCCTGCAGACTGACAAAACAATTCTAGGTTTAATGTTCCTTAACAAAAAAAAAAAAGTTTAACCCATGGTGCTTCATATTTGAGGTGACAGTGATTTCCATCAAGTAAGGCTTGCTTTCTATTAGAGTCACAATGGTGGTTTGATACTATATTGTATCTACACTTTTGAGAATTCATAGGGTAAGTGTTGATCATTAACCGCTTAGCAGTGACTTGTTTTTTCTGTTGTGCTATGTTTTTATTGTCCTGTGGAATAAGCCATGCACAAGGGAAGAATGGAAGCTTGTCTGTCTAATGACGACTGAACTCTTGCTCTAAGGACAGAATTGGAAAACCCTATAATACTGGCTGTTTAACCCATAATGTGGTGTTCTCAATAATGCCCAACACATCTAAGTGGCTTAGAAACACAGGGGGGTCCCTCTGTCACCCTGTAAGCATCCTTTTGATATGACTACATGGACTTTATTCTGTTGTGCTATGTTTTTATAGTGACATGGAATAAACACTGCACAAGAAATGAATGGAGGTTTAGTTGTCTTATGACAGCTGAACTGTTACTGTAAGGACAGGATTGGAGAACCCTTCAATTCTGGCTGTTCAATCCATAATGTGCTGCTGTTAAAAACATCCACCAATTCTAAGTCGCTTAGAAAAACTCTGGGTTCTCTCTGTCACCTTGTGAGTATACTTGCAATGTGATCACAGGGAACTGTTGGCTTTCAATTGCTGCCAGGGGCTGTCCTTTCCTAAATGCTATAATGAAAAAACCCCCACATCATTGGTATTGCTTCATTGGTAACCATTCAAACTGTAAAATGTTTATATTTATTGAGTGCGGTAAAAAAGACTAAAAGAACAGTGGCGTCATTTCTGTGTATTTACCTCCCAAAGATTGCTTTAAAAATAATAACGAAGGTAAATAAATAAATTTAGAATATAAATTATATAAATTTTGCATCACCATAATTGTATCAACTCAAAGAATAAAGGTCTCTCTCTCTCTCTCTCTGCAGCTGCTTCCAACTCTTTCCTTTCCCCCCTTCTAAGAAATCTATGGTCATAGGCTGTAGCTTTATCTCTCAGCCAATGGATGATCCAACTTTATCTAGGCCTCTCTAAAAAAGAATGATTAGTACATTTGGGTGGAGTCTGATTAATACGGTAAGTGATATTATTCTGTAATAAGATATATTACAACGTTTTCTATCACTGCTTGTACTACTGATGTATTGGGAAACATGGAGCGATTGGCATTCAATTGTCCTGTTTATACAGCCATGCGAGTCTCCTTCAATTAAATATATCAAAATAAATGTACAACTCCGTTCCAGCATGGGTTTATGTAGGATCGGTCCTGCAAACTAATCTCATCAGCTTCTATGAAGAAGTTAGTTCTAGACTGGATCAGGGTGAGGCACTAGATGTCAGATATCTGGATTAATCAAAAGCATTTGATACTGTGCCACATAAAAGGTTGGCAAGTAAAATGAGAATGCTTGGACTGTGGAAAAATGTTTGCAAGTGGGTAACTGGCTCAGTAATAGAAAACAAAGGGTGGTGATTAATAGTACATACTCAGACTGGATCACTATTACTAGTGAGTTACCACAGGGTTCAGTATTGGACCCTATTCTCTTTAATATATTCATTAATGACTTTTCTGAACGACTGAATAGTAAAATATAAATTTTTGCAGATGATACTAAGCTCTGTAAAGTAATTAACACAATAGATGATAATTACAAAGGGATTTGAATAAGTTGGAGGCTTGCGCAGAGAAGTGGCAGTTGAGGTTTAACACACATAAATGCAAGGTTATGCGCATGGGAAGGAAAAATTATTTTCATGATTACTTGCTTATGGAAAAACTCTGGGTAGAAGTGACATGGAGAAGAACTTGGGAAATCTAGGAAACAGTAAACTTAATTGTAGCAGCCAGTGTCAGACAGCTGCTGCCAAGGCAAATAGGATTATAGGTTGTATTAAAAGATGCACATGATGAGAACATTATTCTCCCATTATATAAGTCACTAGTCAGACCACACATGGAATATTGTGTACAGTTTTGGGCACCAGTGCACAGGAAAGACATTGTAGAGCTTGAACAGATACAAAGGCAGTCAACAAAAATATTAAAAGGACTGGGTGGACTTAAATATCCAGAAAGATTAGCAAGATTAGGGTTATTTAGTTAAGAGAAAAGACGTCTTCGGGGGACATAAGAAATATATTTAAATATATTAGAGGTTAATATAGAGATCTCTACCAATATCTATTTATACCCAGGACTGTATCTAGAACAAGGGGGTGTCCTCTACATCTAGAGAAGGTTTCTACATAGACATGTAAGAACAGTGAGATTGTGGAACGCTCTGCCAGAGGAACTTGTCATTATGAATTCACTAACAGAGTTCAAAAAGGGTCTGGATGCATTTCTACAGCATAATAGTATAACAAGTTATAGTGACTTGGATTCTGGAGAAGGGTTATTGATTCAGGGATTTATTCCGATTCGCCGAGTGAAGTCGAAAATAATTTTTTTCCCTAAAAGGAGGGCAACTGGCTTCTAACTCATGAGCATTTTTGCCTTCCTCTGGATCAACACTAGAGCGCAATAGGCTGAACTGGATGACGTCTGTCTTTTTTTGGCCGTACAAATTATGTAACTGTGTGTATTTGCATATATGATATATGATACATGGCATATCACATGAGTGTGTGTATATATATGTGTGTATATATATATATATATATATATATATATATATATATATATATATATAGGCACAAAAGAGAACTGGGTGCATTAACATGTCTTAAATTATGAGCACAAGCTTGAACAATAAATCTAACATGCTATTTACTAATGCACATTAAAGTCAAAGTCAACTTGTTTTTGTAAAGTGCCTGTTCCCGACTCTGTTGTCATGGCACTGTAATTCATTTGTACAAATGACATCTTGATCAGAATGAAAAATTAAATTTTAACAGCACAGAAGTGGAAAGAGTGATATCTAACATGGGAACAGCAAGAGTTTATTATTTCAGCCGCCTAATTCAATCCTCCTTAGCCCTGCAAAGGGAAGTGAAGTTCCGTACTTTCAAGGAAATGTACGATTCATTAACAACCAGAAGACACTAACATGCTCAGACATATGAATGGCATGTCTAGAAATGTTCTCAGTTATGTTTGTGTAACACAAACAGAATAGCTGATACGACTTTCTATTTTACATGATACATTTTAGAAAGTTACATAGACAGATGACATAAATGGACAGATGATAGATAGATAGATAGATAGATAGATAGATAGATAGATAGATAGATAGATAGATAGATAGATAGATAGATAGACAGTGGACATATAGGTATTAGATAAATAGAAAGACAATATATTGTTATATCGGGTTGCCAGATATGTAGACCTGAGTATATTTATCCAAAAAAACATTAATATTTATTAAGACTAAATTACATATATTCTCATATGAACATTTGGGCATGGGTAAATGGATATTAATAAATCTTTGTTAGTCAATAGAAAATACAATTTAGAACAGTTTTGTCCACATTACACCATCTGGCTAATTAAATTACCATAAAGCCAGTCATTATTTTTTGTAGTTATCATGTAAACTGAGACTAAGCCAATTCCATTTATTTATGACCAAAATTTGTCATTATTTCAATGCTTTGTTTCATGAAATTGTGTTTAACCTTTACAGATTTATATTCCAGAATTCCAAGTTTTCCTGTTCTGGATGAACAATGTGAAAAAGGATAAATGATTTGGCATGTTTTATTTTTATAACATAAAAATGACTTCCTCTTTACAGTAAAGAGAGCTAAACTGTGGATGCAAGTCTTCTATATGGCTATTAGCCATCTTGGAGGCTACTTTATGTCATACACTGAAGCAACAATTATTATGAAAATTTAGATCCGGAAAACGAGAGTTTGTCAAGACAAGTCTAATTAATGCGTAAAAATGATGTCCACTTTCAACATGATTTTAGTTTATTTACAGATATGAACAGTGTTGAGGCCTATCAGTATAGTGGATTCTTGGGTCCACAAGTATAGTCGATTCTTGGGCCTACCAGTGGAGTTATTTTTTGGGGACCACCGATGGGAGTTGATTCTTGGGGCCAACCCTACAGCTACATGCCTACAGACACTGCACATGGCTCCTGCACTCTGCCTTGCTCTCTGCTTTTCTCTCTAAAAAGCATCCCCAGGCTTGCTTTGCCTATGGGGCCACTATGTCCAGTGGCCAAATGAGGGCTCTTCCTGTTCCTGTAGGCCATTCCAAGGCTGGGCACAAACTGTAAATAAACTGAGAAAAATACATAACTCATAGTGAGTATATTGTTTCATAGCCTAGACCAGCATTGACAATTCTGTATAAATCAGAACAGAAATGCTCCTGCTTAGGTTATTTCTCCACAGCACAGCTTTTCAGTCGTTTTTTCAGCGTTTTTTCTGAAACCGCTGAAAAAAACTACTGAAAACAGGTCCCATAGACTTTAATAGTAAAAATGTAAATGTATAGTCTACACAGAATGTTTTTTTCCTGCTTGTTTTTGCTCCTGGTTGTTTTTTTTAGTAACATGTTGGATAAAAAACAAAGCTGGGTGGAAAATTTACTAATGAAGTCTATGGATGGTTTTTTGGCAGTTTTTGGTGGGGTTTTTGGACGGTTCTGCTGAAAAACTGCCAAGGTCTTTAACATGGTATATGAATTTTGCATGCATTAAAAAACTGCCCAAAAACAGTAAAAAAAATGCAAAAAACACAAAACGTGCCAAAATATGGTAGTTTTTTTAGCTGTTTTTGACAAACACTGGAGAAAAAACTCAGTTTTATGAACAGTTTTAAGATTTGGTTTTCAGTGAGATTTTTGTCCAGTCCAGTGTAGACCTAGCCTTACAGTAAAGGGTTTTTATCCCTCCCTTTATTTGCAGATATTCAGTTTTTATCCATTATACACTAGAACACAGATGTGAACAGGTAAATGAAAATCAACATCAATTCCCCGGATTATGCAGTTTTCAGAAATATCCCATATGTGGCCCTAGTGCGCTATTTGGCTCTATTTGGCGTACCTACCGGACTTTGGAGTCTCAATTTCAATACAATTTACTTTAGGCGCCATTTCAGATTTGCAGACACCTTAAGGTTCTAAAAGTTAATAAATACTGTTAAAAACACCCCATGTTGGAAACTACATCCCTTAAAGAACATATCCAGTGGTGTAGTGAGTATATCGACCCCACATCTGTTTCACAAATTGTTTTAGTGTTAAACTGTGAAAATGAAAAAAAAAATAAATTGTAGCTGAAAATGCATAATTTTTACAAGGAATCATGGAAAAAAAGCATCCCAAGGTTTGTTACTCAATTTTTTCAAAATTTGGCAATACCCTACATGTGGGTGTTAACTGGTGTTTGGGCACATGGCAGGGCATACAAGGGAGGGAGCACTATTTGGCTTTTGGAATGCAGATTTTGGTGGGTGTCAGGTCACATTTGCAAAGCCCCCAAAGTGCCAGAACAAGTGAAACCTTCCAAAAGTCACCCCATTTTGGATTCAACACCCCCTCTTAGATCCTATCTATGGGTGTATTGTGCATTTTGGGCACACAGGTGTCCATAGTTTTTTTAGCAGTGGGTCATGAAAATGGGGGAGGTGGGGAAACGCAGTGCCATCATTGTTTTTTGGGCTTCATTTGTACAGCGTTCTCCGTGCAGTGTAAATGACAGGATAAGTTTACTATTCGGGTCAGTACAATTACAATGATATAAACTGTATATAGTTTTTTATGTTTACATTTTTATGTCATCATAGCCTGATAGCCATAACTTTTTTATTTTTCTGTATACGGAGCTGATTATGGCTTGTTTTTTGTGGAATGAGTTGACGTTTTTATTGGTACCATTATGGGGTACATAAGACACTTTGATCACTTTTTATTAAGGTTTTTGTGAGGCACTCTGAACAAAATACAGCATTCCTGGTAGTATTTTTTATTTTTATTTTTTACAGCGGTCACTGTGTGGTATAAATGACATGCTAGCGTTACTCAGCTGCTCGATACAATTACATCGATACCCAATTGGTATTTTTTTATGTTTTACTGCTTTTACACAATAACAACTTTTATTCAAAAAAGGAAAACACATTTTTGCATCACCATAGTCTGAGAGCCATAACTTTTTTTTTTTTTTTTTGTGTAAGGTAATTTGTTAGGGCTTGTTTTTGGGGGATGAGTTAATGTTTTTATTGGTATAAATTTTGGGGGGACAAGACTTTTTGATCAGCTTTAAATCCATTTTTTGGAAGGGTGAAGAAAACACTGCAATCCTAGTAGTGTTTTTTTTTATTTTTAACAGCGCTCACTGTGCAGTGTGTGCGATAAGTTAGTTTTATACTGTGGGTCGATACGATTATGGTGATACCCAATTTAAATAGCTTTTTATGTTGAAGCGCTTTAAAAAAAGTGTTTTTATTTTGTAAACAATATTTATGCATCGCTATCTTCTGATAGCCATAACTTTTTTTATTTTTCCATATACAGAGCTGTATAAGGGCTTTTTTTTCGGCATGAACTGACATTTTAATTGGTGCCACTTTGGCATTTACATGAGTTTTTGATCACTTTTTATTCCATTTTGTGTACTGCAGGATGGACAAAAATCGCTTTTTTTTTTTACGGCATTCACCATGCAGGTTAATTAACATGACAGATTTATAGGGTAGGTCATTATGAACATGGCAATACCAATTCTGATTACTTTACTTATTTTTGATCTTTTTTGGGGCGATTGTCATTTGTAAAGGGGAAAAGGGTGTTGTACGTGTTTTTATTTTTATTTTTCGTGTTCGTGCTTTACTTTTTTTTTTCTTTTTCACCTGTTTTTCACTTTTCCCCATAGTGGAATGGGGGGGTGGGGGGGGTGGGGGGGGATTGGGGGGTTGTATCAGTGTATCCTGCAAATTCACTGAGACAATAGAGATCAGTACAGAAATACAGTACAGAAATACTGGTCTCTATGGCAACTGTCAGTCACCATGCTCGGCAATGTCCACAATGCATTGTGGGGCACGGTGACGTCACCGACAGTAAAGCATCTAGGCTGTCAGCTATGGACACCGCTGCTGCATTAATAGAATTCAGAAGAAGCTCCTTTCTTCTGTCTGTGCCTTAGCTGTGGCAATCGTGATAGATCGCGACAGCTATGGGTTAATCACCCACGGCCGGAGAGAGCTCCATCCGTGGGTGATGTGGCATGAATCCAGCAGTAGTGTTGAGCGATTATTATCGACAAAGTTGAAATCGGCACAGTTTTTATGGTGATCGGATTTTTTAGATCATCTATAATTTAGGTTAAAATCTGTGCATCATCCTATTAAGATCGTGCCATTAATTCTCGCTTCCTGTCATTTGGCGGCCAGCAAATCAGCTTACAGAATATATCATGTGAGATTGTTGTGCGACGTCGATGACTGGGGATGTGTATGGTTGGCGATTGGCGGAACAAAATCACATTACCTCGTTTTTACATAGAACAGCGTTTCCTGTCTGCCTCCAGTGTCTCTCAGCGTTAAAGAGCAGAAGGAATGTGCCTCTGCTTGTGTCCAAACAGCTCAGTCGAAATTATTATATTTCTTCACAGAGAAACCACTACTATTAGCTTGTGATTCCTTACAATTTAGTTAGATTAGTAGATTGGGAAGATTTATAATAGTTAGGTAGAGACTTTTAAAAGGAGCATCAACCGCTTTGTAAGAGTCACTGTGGGAGCGTGAGGGGGGGGCCCCCGCGGGCGAACAATTTTGCCCATTCCAACCTTTGTGATATATCCACCTGCACTTATATTTGAATCCCAGCAATTTATAGTCACCACAGGTGAATTGAAAGGTACCGAAAAATATCTTGTATTATAGCAATAGACAAGCTCAATAAAGAATACTTGGATAAAAGTTACCAGACTTAGTGTAGACATAGCACTGCAATCAGCTTATTATTAACAGTTTTCTTTTGAATTACTTCCTGGATATTGGGCAGGCCTGAAACCTATAGGATACACATCTTTTCCTAGTAACTGCAGGTCTCTTTTGTTAGCTGCAAACTCCACTTTTATTACAGTATACATTTCAGATAGGTGTTCATTTTCAATTTTTCCCAATCTAACACCTTTGTTGATAAATCCACCTTGCACTTAAATATTTGAATCCAGCAATTTTATACTCACCAGGTGAATTAAAAGTGCCCAAAAATATCTTGTATTATACGAATAGACAAGCTCTATACAAGAATACTGAATAAAGTCACCAAGACTTATGTGTAGACATTGCACTGCTAATAGCTTTATTATTAACAGTTATCTTTTGAAATATTTCCTGGATATTGGGCAGCCTGAACCTATAGGATACACATCTTTTCTAGTAACTGCAGGTCTCTTTTGTTAGTTGCAAACTCCACTTTTATTATCAGTATACATTCAGATAGGGTGTTTCATTTTAAATTTTGCCCATTCCACTTTGTGTGATAATCCACATGCACTATAAATTTTAATCCAGCAATTATATCTAGTCACCACATGTGGAATTGGAAAGGTGCCAAAAATATCTTGTATAATACGTAATAACATAACAGATACGTGTTTTTGACTTTGGCGCACTACAGCTTTGTTCATTGTGAGGCAGCTTGCACTAAATCTGAATCCACAATTTATAGTCACCAAGGTGAATTGAAAGGTGCCAAAAAAATTTTGTAATTATATGAATACTAACAGATACGTGTTTTTTGACTTTTGGCCACTACAGCTTTGTTCATTGAGGCAGCTTGCACTTAAATCTAAATTACAGCAATTTTAATAGTCCCACACGTGAATTGAAAGGTGCCAAAAATATCTTGTTTATACGAATACATAACAGATACCGTGTTTTTTGACTTTGCGCACTAACAGCTTTGTTCATTGAGGCAGCTTGCACTTAAAAATTGAATACAGCAATTTAAGTCACCAAAGTGAATTGATAGGTGCCAAAAAGACCTTATATTATCCGAATACATTTTAGATACGTGTTTTTTTCACTTTGGCGCAGGCCAGCTTTGTTGATAGATCTACTTTGGCAGTTAAATTTGAATACAGCAATTTTGTAGTCACCACAGGTGAATTGATAGGTGCCAAAAATACCTTTTTTATCCGAATACATTTCAATACGTGGTTTTTTTCACTTTGGCGCAGGCCGCTTTTGGTGATAGATCTACTTTGCTGTTAAATTTGATATGCAATTTGATAGTCACCACAGGGAAATTGATAGGTGCCAAAAAATACCTTGTATTATCCGAATACATTTCAGAATACATGTTTTTTTCACATTTTGCGGCAGCCACTTTAGTTGATAGATCTACTTGCAGTTATATTTGAATCACAGCAATTTTGTTTTGATTTGAGGGATTTGAGAATAGCTGAGATTTTGCCCGTCTTTTAATAAAGACTTTCCAAAACATTCCATACCATCTCAAATTGTTTATATTTCAGAAGCATAGGAGCGAAATTCAGGTGTAAGTCGAAGCGAAAGAGGGGGGTAGGACATGGAGGTAGAGTGTACGAGAGAAAGGTGCTCCTTCCATGCTGGCGACAACACGCATGCCAGCGATCGTCATTTGCAGGACCGTTCAGGCCTGTCAACGCTGGTCATGGCCCTGTGAATTCTCATAACGAACACGTCCCAATCTGTCCTTCAGTGGTTAATCACCTGCATCCAGCAGTCTTACCTCCTCGTCCGCCCATCACCGCCCAAATGTCCGTCATCAGCAATCACCAGCATCCGTCCAACATGAAGCAGCCCAAATGTAAACTCGTGTACCTACCACTGTGGATAATCCATTTACTTGAAGACCTCTTTGATGACAAAATGCGGTTGGGGTTCAGAAGGCATGTTAAAATGATCAACATGCCAAGAGGATGATGTTCTCTGACTCCTGACGCCAGTTTACTGATGCATCAGAGGAGGAGAAGGAAGCCGTCAATCCGGCGAAAAATACCCGGCGGTCGCAACACCTTGCAGTCCCTCTTGCTTGTAGCCCGCACTCCTGGATGCATAAATGTCAGGACGACGAAGTCACCTGTGTTGATGATGATGAATGACAGACATTGCGTATCCAACGTGGTCTTTTCAGCAGAATTTGCTGCAGCGCCTTCAACAAATTGCTGGACGAGGAAGGAAAGAACGATGGGGGTAGTGTCATACGGTTCCCCTCAAAAAGGGAGATGGCGGGTCGCAGAAGTCGCTGATATGAATTCCGCCAGCCATGGTCACGCAAGCCCCTCTCCTCGCTTATCGCTTTCAAAAAGGTCAACCTCTCGAACCTGGTCCTCTTGAGCAAGCCTCTGAATTCACCCAGCGATGTCATATGCCGCCTATGCATAAAACGCATAAGTAGAGTCAAGACCCTTAGGTGGTTAACCACCACCAACATGTTCTAGTCCACAAGCAGCGTATGCATGAGTTGAAATGGAGCAACACTTGCCAAAAAAAGGCCAGATCGGACGCCGTTCTCCAACCACTTTCACACCCTCTTCTCCGCCGCCTCCTCCTCCGCCACCACAAGCGTTCCTCATAGTGCCTTTCAGCTGCCCATGACTCTCAGAGTCCATGATCGTGTATCAGCTCCGCTTCAGCCTCCACCGTCGCCCCGAGTACCACCAGCATCACCAGAGACGCCATCCTACC
The DNA here is from genome assembly GCA_025379985.1 of Phyllomedusa bahiana. Classification (NCBI taxonomy): domain Eukaryota; kingdom Metazoa; phylum Chordata; class Amphibia; order Anura; family Hylidae; genus Phyllomedusa; species Phyllomedusa bahiana. Next base: position 83,941 of record JAODAL010000764.1, read on the forward strand.
CCTGTCTGTCCTTCTGCCAGTTTGACGACCTGCACGCAGTACAGCGGCCATTTCTAGCAGCCAGCCCATTCTGTCTTCCAGGTTTGGGAGCAGAAGAAACACTTTAACCCAAACCATCCCAAAGCCAAAAGCCTGAATGTCGGCATGCCAGGTTTTTGGCCTTGGAAATGTAGCCTTTCCGTCTGGTGAGCACAGATGGGCTTCGCCACGTCGGCCCTCACCTTCCCACCAATACCAGATGCCGAGCAGGCATTTTCCTTTGCCAGTAAAGCCGTCCCTGCCCTGGCCAGCCACGTGTTCATCTAAAAATTTCAAGCGCGTTGTCTGGCATCTTGTGGCCGGAAAAGTCCATCTCACCACCGACACATGGACTAGTAAGTCACGGCCGAGGTCCGCTATATCTCTGTGACAGCTCACTTGGTTAGCTGGGTGGGATGTCTCTGGGGGTGACGGGTGGCTCTCAGGCTCTGCGCACGCTCTTGCAAAAACCGCAGGGGATGGGTGCAGGGTTCTTTCCCCCAAGGTCCTCTGGTGGCATCACGTGCCCCAGAGGAAACCAGGCCGTGTTTAAATTAATCTTCTTGGAGACCCGCCACACACAGGTCAGTAGCTGTGACCGGCTCTCCGCAACGAGACCGACACTGCTGGGTGCCAAGAACCTTGTGCCAGGCAAGGTGGTGTGGCGATAACAGGCGAAATCCTGCTGGCCGCCCTTAAGATCGGTAGGCTGGACCACATCCCTTCCTGGCACATATCATGAACCTTGGTCGACCAGAAATTTCTTAAGAGGCTTACCCGGGTCTGGACTGCCTGTCTGAGGAAGGCTCGAAGTCTAAGTTCGCACTTCCGCCATTCGCACCCTGCTTCGTCCTCCTGGCTTCGTTGCAGCGTCAGCTCGGCCTCCACGTCAACCGTCTCATTGTTGATGTGGCAAACACGCTGGGAATTCCACCCTCCACATCACCAGCGATTGTGGCAAGCAGCGCAATGCCATTACGCATACAAAGTGTACACATGGCCCTGACAAGTCAGCGGTGCGGAACCTCGGGGTGGTTGAGCCACTGAGAGTGGAGGCAGGTGAAAGAGCTCTGCACCATCCTTGCCATTTTTGAAGAAGCCACCAAATGGGTCAGTGCTGACATTGCCTTGTCAGCATGAGCATTGTGTGATCTTAGTTCTGAACAATCGTTGGACACTCTGAAACAACAGGTCCCGCCAGAGACGGAGGGGAGGAGACGTGACACAGATGCGGCACGTCCCGACAGTTTTCACAATTTCATCGGTCTTCATTAGGCAGTGGTTTCAGGGGTCCAGAGCTAGTGCAATGTGTGCGCAACAGCTCTCTAGGGTGCATCATCTCAGCAAGGTCATGGGGGGGAGGACTGTGTTTGAATCTGTGGCCAGAAGTCACGAGTGAGGAGGAGGAGGTGAGGTATTCCTAAACACCGATGTTACCAGACGTCCCGCCTGGAAAGAGGTTTGCGCAATTTGAGGCTGAGGAGGAAGATAGAGGAAGATCAGTTTTTGCTAGGCCCCTCTGACCCAGAGGCTTGGGAAATCCAAAGGCAACATCCTCTCACATGAGTGCTGGATGCTTCATATCCTGCAACATGACCTCACATTTAAGGCCATCAAAATGAGACAACATTACGTGGCCACCCTCCTGATCCCCGGTACAAAACAAAACTCAGCAATTCCTTTCCACCCACCCAAATAGAGAGTATAATGCAGGAAATGGAGACCTTGCTGATTGATTCAACTGAGACATCTGTTGCGTCTAGCTTCACGTTCCCAAATGTCACGTGTGGAACTAACATCATCCTACGGTGACAGCATAAGTGCCAAGTAGGCGTAGCCGGCAGCAGCAGGTCACGGTGGGCAGAGCCTAATGGGTGACCACTGGCCATCTTTATTTACACACTCACAACGCATGCAATGCAGGCACACATCCAACACACAGAGACCAGCTTAAGATCATTGCGCAGCGACTGTCTTGCTGCTCAACACCGATGTTTTTGTATGGTGTTCCGTGACCCAATAGACTCTGGGTATCCAAAATGGACGAAATGCCCGGCTGGGCTCGTCACGCCATAGAGGTGTTGGTCCCTGCCCAACACACCAAAGGGCAGCGTGCATATCTGAGCGGACCTTCAGCACAGGCTGGAGGAGTCATTACAGACAAACGCATCCGGGCTTTGCCACAGATAATGTGTGATCGGTTTTGACTTCATCAAGATGAATCAGGCATGATCTCGATGATGGTTGTGGCCCCCAATTGCCGAGGTCACCGATTTAGTTGCCGGTCTACTTCACATTCCCTCTTCAAACAGAAATGGACCCTCTTGAAAAAAGTTTTTTAAAATGATTATTTCTACTGCAATTTTTATCTCTTTTCCCAAAGTTCATTTTGCTGTTTTGCTGTGAGGAGACTGTAAAAGGACACCAAGGTTTCATGACAACACCGTATTCCATTTACTCACTTTATCTTTAGAAGTTTTCGCATTGTCAATGGTTTTTGAGGTCATGTTGCTGTGAGATACAGCTATAATTCTGGTCACTCAATGGAAGAGAAATGTGGCTTTTAAGTTTCCATTACTCCCTCACAATTTTTAATAGTGTCTGAGAAGTCATATTTGGTCTAGATTTTTTGGGGTCATTAGCTGTAGATACAGCAAGTAATCAGTGGTCCTTTGGAACAGAAAATGTGGCTTCTAAGTGGCATGGTCTCCCTCACAATTTTTAAGAGTGGCTGAGAGTCATATTATTAATTTTTTGGGAATCATTCCATGTGAGATACGCAATAATGCATGTCCTTTGGAACAGAAATGTGCTTCAAAGTGGCATTTTCTCCCTCACATTTTTAATAGTGGCTGAGGAAGTCATTTTTATAATTTTTTGGGTCATGCTGCTTTGAAATTCATCAAAACTACAGGTCCAATTAATAAAAAAAAATGTTGTTTTCTAACAGACATTTGTTCTTCACAACTTTCGACATTGTATATACATACAAACTAAATAATTTGTACACAGCACAAACAAAGTATAGGGAGATATTTTAGATTCCCATAACACAACCAATCAGGGCTTCCTTTTCAATTTTTTCAGAGCACTATATCAAATAGAACAGTGGGGAGCTCTTATTGCTATGAGCAACAAGAAAGTCTTAGAGACCTATTACAGTTATCATACATGTCCCCCCTAGAGTTCAAAAGGCGCTCAGGATGCACTTCTACCAGCTGCAACAAGTTTTAACAAACTGGAGTTTGTTGAATGCAGAAATGTAATTCAATTTTCAGATTGGAGGTGGTGAAATGACTTTTTTCCGCTAAAAATTAGGGCAATTGGCTTCTACCTCATGGAGTTTTTGCTTCTGGATCAACATTGTGGATATTAGATTGATCTTAGGGGGCATATGGGCTTTTCTTCATCCTTAAAAACTATGGTAACTCCGATTTGACCGTTCTTAGACAATTTTATAGTTTGTTAGAAGAGATTATTAAATTAAATTAAACATTTGTTGTAAAGATCAATTTGAGAAACTGGATTTAGAGTGTGGAGAGCTCTGCCAAGAAAATTTTAAAAACAGAAGTCATAACAAAAGTTTCTTTAAGTTTGAGTTTAAACATGTTAATTTCCCTTACAGAGATATGATGCTGTTCCGTGATTTTGGTTGAATGTTTTTGTGCTCTCAGACTGTTCTGCCTGTTTTGCTTGCATACATTACATGGTGTCCCTGGATCATTCTGTCCTATGTACTATTGTGAAGACAATTGGGTTTTTATGTTTATCAATGGTTAGTGCTGGAAGTTGTTTGCTCCCACATATGTAATTTTGGCTGGTGCAGAGTGCAAGAAGGGACCTGTTCTAGAAACCCCAAGTTCCGGGGTAGTTTGTGGTGCAAGTTGTATACAGTATGTTTGTTCATGTGCTTGAACAAGAGGGTCTATTTGCACTGCCGACTGCAAGACTACAAGCTGTCAACATTTGCTTACCAAGGGCTGCTCTTATACAATGTAATAGGGGCTACAGAGGTCAACGCTGCCAACATGCCACAGAAGTAGTTAAAGGGGGCCAAGTTGGAAAGAAGTCAGATCATGGCTTACTAGTGGAGTACTGTTACTGCCACTGGATACCATAAGCATTTCTCCCCACATACTGCAAACTTCATCCACTTTTTCTACCTTGCTCTACATTTCTATCTCATAGGTACCTCAATATTCCCATTTTTGACTTCATTTATGTTCTTTTCTCTCATCCAACTTCTCTCTTTATTATTCCCATTTCTCAGTAGCCCACATGTCCCAATATTTATTCAATACGTTCATTGTCCACTTGACTGACATACAGCATAGATATCATACTTCTCATCTCTTACCTGGGGAAACCTCCAATATATTTCACTCTTTCGGATTTTCCCACATACTGTCCAACCTGTTAAATTTATCACTTCTTGGCTGGCTGTATATGAACTAGTCAGTGCACATTTGGTTGGAGTCCAGAGTCGTTATAAAAATGTGCCGACTCCGATGCTCAAAATATATAATAAATTGGTACAGATTAGTCAATGCGGTGGCCAAGAGCAAGAGGAATTGGGTCCGCCAGTGCTACTGCTCCCGATATCTCATCCTCATCACATGAGAGTGATAAATTGATACATGGAGCAGCAAAGCGTTATTGTAGGGGAAAAGATTCTAATCCCATAGCAAACAGATAGACCATATTCAGCAAAATTTTTCACTTGCTTTCAAAGGAAGTAAGAAGAGTTCATACATTCATCAGACCTGACGTGCTTGAGCATTCCTTTATACCCGTGAAATTGTTAGAGATGATTGCCCCTGTGGTCACCGCTTTGGCTCCAAACCCTGAATTAGTGAAGAGTGGCCGTTCTCTATCCTGGAATAATGAATCAGATTTGAGGTACCTCTATGAAGGAGGATGCTGATGATGAGATGATACTAAATTCTCAGAATAAATTCCATAGGACTCAACTCACAAATATTATTTAGGACATTTTTTTGAAAACAGTTTTTTTCCCATTTTAACTGCAGCATTTTGCATATTTACAATTTAAATTTTTTGTGTTCTAAAGTTGTATCCAATATATTTATAATGAGACAACAAAAGGATAACATTATTTTGAACTTTTGATTTTTGGACTACATATCTCAACCATCCACTACAGCTTTGAACATGAGACTACCATCATTTTAAGACTCTTCTTGGCTCCTCATACATAACTTTGACCTGCAAGTATTAGCATATGCTTAGTTATGATACATTCTTGTCATGTAAATACACTGTTACATGGGCCAAGAAATACCACCATATGATCCACTGTGTGGTCACCTACTATTTAGAAACTAATGCTTACCTACAATTTACTGACCAATTCTAGTATAGCAATACCCAAATATTTGCCAATTCACTACAATATACAAAGACCAAATACCACCACCACATATCACTACCATATTGTGACTAATACCATTATAGTGTTACTGACCCAAACCAGTATACCAAAACCAACACTACCAAATAACAACAATATACAAAAGCCCAAATAATACCAACAACATCAACACCACAAATTTCTACATAAAGTATACTGAATATTACCACCATACTGTTACTGAATAAAAAAACATGCCAAACAGCAAAACAATCTCAGCAGCACTCTATAAAACCCACAAAAAAACAGTCTAAATAATTTCCTGCTACTTTAGAAAACATGAAAATATCATCTGAGTCGTAAACATCTATCATTACAGAAGATCGTACTCACTTTTTTTTGATAAAACTGTAATTGCCCACTTCTGCGACAAGAGACCTCAATACAGATGGGGTACCATAACATTGACAATTTTACCTCACTTCTAGGCGAACAATGTATTCTTCTCCGCGTGGGTCGGAATGCGCGCGCCTCTTCAGATGCGCGATTTAGTTTCAAAGTTGCAGAAACAGTCGACCTTAAAGACCAGTGCGCGATGTACACACACAATCCCTATTCTACATTAGGCTGCGAGCGCGGAAACCGTAACAAAAAACATATATCCATACTTCTCTGAACACTTTGTACACCAGATTCATCTCAAAAGAAACACCTCATGATCTGTGAGCTATAGATCCACTTCTCCTCTCTCCAAACTCTCTCTATTCAGAGCAGACGCTTACAATCCACTCATCTCTACTAATGCAGATCCTCTGGAGAGCTGCGAGAAGCCAACTAGAACACGACACAAACTACACAAATTGCAACAACACTACACAAAACACATGCAACACATCTTATCTTATTCGCACATATAACAACAATCAACTCTTCTGTCTTTCTTACTATCTACCACCAATAAAATATTCAACTCTTTGCTTCGATCTATACAATTTACTCGACATAATCGGGCAACAACAACTCACAGCTCTATACCTTAACACTCCATTTTGTAAATCACAGGCACCACACACACACACAACAAACATTTTAATCCTATCTGGTTGTCACAGCATTTAATTCACAATTAGACACACCAAGAACACCCTACATACGAGCAGCTCTGCTCGCAGAGCAAATCCCATATACATATGCTATCAGAGCTCTCCCAAACACTTTTCACACACCGACTCCCTCTACTATCTTTCACAAGTGCTTACATTAGGCCACTACACATCTCACATACCCAAGAATAGCCCTTTTGCTCTAGCATCTCTCAATTTCTCCCCAATGTTAGACTCTTGAAGACAGAACATCCTAGCGTCACTCTGCTAGTCTAGAGAGCATCATAACTCCATTAGAGCGAAGACGGTTCTACAGAGCTCTGGACGAGCCCCGCATAGCTCCAACCAATCTGACGTCTTCTTTCATTCTGCCCTTGTTATCTTAACAACGATAATTCATTGAACTGTCCTCGCCTTTGACGCGATAGATTTGAGATCAACTTATTTCTCCATGGTGTTATCACAAAGAGAAATTGAGAGACCCCTGCGCTCGCATTCCGCATTCTCGCATTGAGATGCGCATCAATTTAACTTTCCTCCATGAGAACGGATAGAAAAACCTGAGGAGGTCCACTAGTCGACTCCAACAGTTGTCCTGCAGTCTGGAGCGGGTTTATGACCAGGACCACGGTCAAAGAGCTGTCAAACCAATTTTAGAATTACACTTGCTATTTATCATATAATCCCGGCAAAATATCCTCTATCATGATAGTGAGTGACGCGCATAGCACTAATCCTTTATATATTAACGCGCGGATCATCAAGGCAACACACATCGCTGTTATTGTCTACAGCGATTTAACTAGATTCTCTTATGTGTTCTATATAGAGAAAGTAGATCTTTCAGCTCTGTTATCTTCGATCTAATACTACTTTACACGTTAAATGAAAGTAACATTACGTGCAATTTCTTTTTTATTCACACTTCCAAAGCAACGGCACCGGCGACTGCGACAGAGGCGCGTCCGCGAGATTGCGCATCTCGCGCCGATCACCTCCAAGTCAGCGACTATACCAATGGATAGTCAAGTGCGCTAACGCTCGCGCTCTGATTGGCTGGGATGACCGGCTAAGTCCCGCTAGCACAGCCAATCAGCTCTTTTCTTGCGTAGCCCCTTATATACACTCTGTATTGAACACTTTCGAGAACGTCCCAGCCTTTCTCATGAATCAAATCTTTCTGGATATGAGTCTATATAATTACTGATATCTCCACTACAGGTTCTAAGAAATGGGTCTCTCTTACAACCAGGACTCCTACAACATTCATGTGCATATATACGTCGCCGACAAAGCAGATAGAGCCAACATGCCCCCTACCTAAAAGATAGATGCATCAAGCCATTCCAGACTTCTTTCTTACGTCTTTTACTGGCTCAATTAAACTATGAGATAAACTGATCTCACTCTCTCTCTTTCATTTTGATTGGTCAATAGTTCTCCATAGGTTCACTGTCGCTCCTATTCCTGATTGCTGGTCTTTGCCGACTCGAAGTGAGAATAGTTTTCAGAATTGATTTACTAGTATTACCCGGCAATTTCCTATATGCATAATTCCTGATGTTGCGCCGTTTCTAGATTTTTGGAAAAGTGATTTTTTTTATTTTTTTTTTTTAGTTTTTGAGGCGTGAGCCGCTTTTCTGAGAAGTTTTACGCCTGTTCTAAGGAGATTTTTTTATTCATACTCCCATGCCGCACGGAGCTGAAGCGCGGATATTCTGTTGCGATCTATCTATGTTTCCACGCATGTTCCGTATCTCGCTTCACTTCGCCTCTCGCCAAGCATTTAGACCAAAATCAACTAGGTCTTGACTGTCGTAGCTGCCGAGCGCTGCATTGCGCCGCCACTTTGACGAACTCACGATCGTACTGCCCGAGTTATTGAGCCGCGCCGCGTCCTGTCCCGAATGCCTACACCGCGCCCACTGCCCGCCCCTTCATTGAGGTGTCAGCCGAGTGCGAACGCTGCCCGTAACACCGCAACCCTGCTCAGACAGGGGATCCGGCCGGGAGGCGCAGGTTACGCCAGAAATCGGCGCGAAAAGTTTTTCCCCCCCCCCCCTTCATACATGACGCCCTTAGGTGTCTGTTAGACCTCCAAATTTTCAGGTGGTATATCCAACTATATTCTTGCTCAGATTAAGACAGTCCTGTTTGGATGGATGGTAGTGCACAACCAAAATGGGGGCTACCACTCGCCCCATGCAAACATCAAAAAATGTTAAATTGGTCAGCCATCCAAGCAATTTTTGAAAAATTATTATAGTTTTGACGCTGCTGGTGGCAGCAGAAGCAATTCAAACACAACCACAATATCATGCACACTCTATACAAACACTAAGAAAACATCAAAAGAATATAGGAATTTTTTTTAAAAGCATTTTCCCGCTACTTTAGAATAGATGAAAAATTTGAGGTTTTTAGTGTAAATTTTTTTACCAAAACTGTAATTGGCCCATCTACCTCGACAAGGTTACCTCAATACAGATGTCCCTACTACTTTTGGATTAAAAAATGTACACTAGAAACCTCAAATTTTCATGTATTCAAAGTACATAATGCTTTATGAAAAAATTCCTATAAGGGCATGTGTACACTTTGATATAACACCAACAAGGGCATTTCATTAGAGTTTAGAGATTCCCGACATACACCATTTGAACCCCTACAAAACTTCTTTAGGCCTTGTTCCTACGCTATTTATCCTCTACAATACTTTTTTCTTATTCGAGATCAATTCAATCTAGAGCGGCAAGGCACCATGAGGGGAATCAATGTAGCCCTGGGCCATACTTTAATACCTATATGGCCATGGTTCCAACAAGACTAAATTTTTACAACCAGTCCCTTGGTTCCGCTATATAGATGACAATTTTCTGCCTCCGTAGCGGTCCTCTTTCCATCACTTCTCTCTTTCATTCTCTCATTAACTCCATTTCTTCCAAACTCCAAGTTACTGTCCACTATAGCCTTAGACTCGATCAACTTTTTAGAAGCTCTATAAGCATTGATTCCTCCGGGCCACTTAAGCTCTAATTTTATAACACCAAACACACTGACAGGAATAGCCCATGCTGCACTACTCCAGCAAAAACCACCCAATACCACATTCTCAATTTACCCACATACACTGGATAGTTCAAAATCCTTCCTACCAAAAATCACTGTTTTTTAGATGATATGGCCAGATGTTTTACCAAAAGAGGATACCCCCCACCTACTGACTAACCGTGACCTCCTTCACAAGTTTTTTTTTTCTCTAAGACCTTCTATCTACTACCTGTCCTTCTAAACCTATTAATGAAAATAACCCTTTGGTTACAGAAAATCACCCTGTTTAGGTCCTAAAGTTTAACAGATACTTTGCAAACACTGGGTCTATCCATTCTTACCCGACAATCGCTGAATTCAGAATCCACACATATATGCTACAAAAAGAGACAATAAACCCTTTGTGACCGATTAGTCTCTCTGTCTTCAGCCTGACTACAACCAACACTCGACCAAACTTTCTTAGCATGCAACGTCGGACACCTTCCCCTTTCTGACCTGTGCACAATGCTCATCTGTTACAAGGCAAATTCTTCACTCACCCCCTTACGGTCCAACGATTATCCTAGTCAAGGTTTCTCACCTGTCACCACCAACTTCGTCAGCCTACCTGCTTAAATGTCCCTGCTTTACTACTTAGCAAGGACCTATCTGAATTCACACACTGATCTCTAACGTAATGGCCTAAATAAGGAATATTATTATAATAAATTGATCCCATTTATTCTATGACCTCTTTTATATATTTGTTTTTACTGTGTTTTGCTATTCACGGAATTTCCAGATACGGGACACCACATACCAGGTTGCTCTCCTTATTGTTTCATGTTTTTTATTATTTTCCTGATTCTCTTGATTTTATGATATGGAACTGCTTTATGTTATGATACACTCCTCCTTTATATCTCAGCTTTCACATTATGGATTATTCATTTATTATGATATGTTTGACTTGTTGACAATGTGGTTCAATCTTTCTTCTTTTTCTTCCTTAGGCCTCGTTCACACGGCTTATTGTGGGCACTGAGTTGCCGCCCTACTCCGCGCCGGATTTGCGCTTCCAGTACGGCGCCAATCCCGTCCCTGTCATTACGGTAATCCACTGCTCTCATAGAGAACATTGGATTCCGACCGCTCCTTGGGGGCCCTCTTCGTCAATCCGCCGCGGGGTGATAAAGTGACATGCACATTATTTACGGCACGGAAGCGCCGTAAACAATGCATTGTCCTATGGGGCCGGGGATCGGCGACCCTGCCGCCTCCGGCCCCGCCCCATCCCGCCCCTTATTCACGGGGGTATTTGTGAGCGCAAGTACGCCACTAATCCTTCGGGAGATAAGCGCGTGTGAAACACGCCTTACCAGGATCAATAGCGTCCTTTACCTCAAATGGGTAATATCTTCATTCTCCTCCCTTTTTTTTTCTTCACTTTAATTGCTCCCTTTGCTCCATGTTTTCCCTATTCCCTTTTTTCCCTTAGTAACTACCCTCTCACTGTTCTCGTCTTTTTCCCTCTCCTCCGCCTTCTCCCCATTTCCACCTATATTTAATCTTTTCTTTCTGGTTACCTATGTCTCTCTTATATCATCTTCAATTCCCCGTTACCTTCTACACTCACCGGCCACTTTATTAGGTACACCATGCTAGTAACGGGTTGGACCCCCTTTTGCCTTCAGAACTGCCGTCAAGTCTTCGTGGCATAGATTCCACAAGGTGTTGCAACGATGCTCAATTGTACCAAGGGCCCAAGAGTGCCTAGAAACATATTCCCCACACCATGACACCACCAACCACCAGCCTGAAGCCGTTGATACAAACAGGATGGGATCATCTGCATGCTTTCATTTGTTGACGCCAAATTCTGACCCTACCATCCTAATGTTCGCAGCAGAATATCGAGACTCCTCAGAACCAGGCAACGTTTTTCCAATCTTCTACTGTCCAATTTCGATGAGCTTGGGCAAATTGGAGCCTCAGTTTCCTGTTTCTAAGCAGAAAGGAGTGGCACCCGTGTGGTTCTTTCTGCTGCTGTAGCCCATCTTCCTCAAAGTCGCCGTACTGTGCGTTCAGAGATGCTTTGTCTGCCTACCTTGGTTGTAACGGGTGGCTATTTGAGTCCTGTTGCCTGTTCTATCAGCTCGAAACCATTCTGCCCATTTCTCCTTTGACCTCTTGGCATCAACAAGGCATTTTCCGCCGACAGGACTGCCGCTCACTGGGAAGTTTTTTCTTTTTCGGACCATTCTCTGTAAACACCTAGATATGGTTGTGCGTGAAAATCCCAGGAGGATCAGCAGTTTCTAAATACTCAGACCAGCCCGTTCTGGCAGCAACAACCATGCCACGTTCAAAGGTCACTCAATCACCTTTCTTCCCCATACTGATGCTCGTTTTTTTGAACTGCAGGAGATTGGTCTTGACCATTCTACAGCCATAAATGCACTGAGTTGCCGCCATGTGATTGCTGAATTAGAATGAAGTGTTAACGAGCAGTTGGACAGTGTCCTAATAAAGTGCCGTGAGTGATATGTTGACACTTTCTGTCCCATATATAGTATTACCTCCATTCTTACTCTGCCATCCATATTCTTTATTTCCCTCAGCATCCTCCTCTTTCTTTCTGCCACCTCTTCCTCATGTATTATCTTTGTCAAATCCTTTTAAATCCTCTATAGTCACCGACTCCTCCTCCCATATACCGGATGCTCTATTCCTCATTACAGCCCACTACCACCAGGTATTTCCACCAATAATCCTGCTTATTCTGACTATATTCATTATTAGCCTTTATATTATTTTATGTTAGCCACCTTTTTTATCTTAACCTTGCTGCCTGTTCTTTCTACTATACCAGCGAAACAAGGGGGCGGTGGCGGGACCCCTCTTGTTTCACAGAGCGGCCAGGCCCGTACGGCAGAACCAGATGTACTGCGCTAACAGCAGCTCTGCTCAGTGTTTTTTTTTAATTTAATGTTTAGCATCATTCATTCCTAGTAAAGAAGCCAACAGACAGATCTTTTTCTCCTGCAGTGTGTGACTATTCTGTCACATAGTTTTTATAAGGTTGATGTTCTAGCTTCTGTGAGAGATAATTCCTTGCACTAGATGACATTGTCCAGAGACAGATCTGTGCACAGCAATAACAAAATGTGCAACAAGACCATGTCATAAAAGTGATCTTCCACAACCTGGAAATAATGAAGGAAAGTCCCTGCCCTTTAACCAGGCCACTTTCTTTTAATGACATTCTGTATGCTGTGACAAGAGTCATGAGGCTTAGTATTGTGAATGTGCCCACCTACAGGGAGGCAGCTTATCGGTTGAGCTTGGCCTGTAATTGTTAACAGAAGAGTTATTATTGTTTACTTTGCGAGAATCTATTAGGATCTAGATATTGTTTTTGTTTGTTTTCATTTATTAGTACTGCTATTCGGTTCCACAAAGGATTACCATCATTGCTTGGTTCGTCACGTCTTTACGTAGTGACAAAAGCAACATCATTAAATTGTTGATGTTGTATTACATACTGTATAAATATTGATCTAGGTTTGCAATTACTTAAACTGTGTCCAGAGCACTTTAGTGTAATCCATGTAGCGAATGCATGGAATCCCTATTTCAATTCTGAGAGCACAGTGTCTGGAAGGTAAAGTGTTCTCCCTTAGAAATAATGCTTTAAGGAGGAACCAGAATAGGTGGTACACTACTAAACTTTATTTGAACTCTATTGCATTGTATTGTGCTATATTGATGCTATTGATAGTAAAGCAATGGTAATGCCTTACAATCTTGTTAATCACAAGGGTTAAGATGTTTCACACCCCAAGCAAAGAAGAAGTTAACTAGACAACAATGATGGAGGCCAGAGGTTAAAAAATTATGGGACATTTGGGTTAGTTGTTCTGTTCCAGATCTACCAACTGAATGGGGACAGCACTGGTTCTATATCAGCTAGGAACCAGCTCCTTTTTCATTTCCTCAGTAGCCTTAAAGCAATAAAGATCCTGAGAGAAAGGAAATCAAACCGGGGTTGGGGCCTCCCCACCCCGAAGGGGGGGCCGTCAAACAGAGGGTGACAGAAGAAAGAAGAGTGTTCAGAGTAAACCGAATCCCAAGACAACTTCATGTCTGTAGTGACTGGTGAGTCCTGGCCTAGCCCAACACTTATTCCTAGAAGAGAAAAGAAGATCGCCTGGGGTGATAGAAAGCTCCTCGTTGCCTAAGTCTGGATTAATGTGGGACTTACTTTTAAAGTACTACCTCCTGCTGTGGACTGTGTGCAAAAGTAAGAAATGTGATATAATAAAATGCCTTGCTTTGTGTAAAAGAAATAACCTGGTGTAAAAAAAAAGGAAGTTATTTCTTTTTCTATTCTGTCTCCTGTCTTTCATTTCTGCACCAACACATAGACACCTAAACCACCATCAGAATAGGGAGGCTTACATTTGTATAGTGAGGTCCCAGGGGAACGCTGTAGTAACACCACCTACTCCTGTGCCCACAGTCCCCCTGTGTAGTGTGATGTTCCCAGGGGAACATGAGAGATTTGGGTGAGAGACATCATGACAAATGCAGCTTACTACAACCCCCGTCCTCTCCTCCTCCCCACATAAAATTGGCATCACAAACAGGATGGACTTATATGTGTGTCTTTGCAAGATTGTGCTGCTTTGAACTTGCAGAAGAGTGTGTAACCATCTGCCTAGTAGGAATTAAAATAATCCAGCAGTAGAGAGGTTAATCAGCCATCCTGGAGACAGTAGTTCATCCTTTAACTTGTTTGTTGTGTAAAGACTGTTTTACTGTATCAAAAGATTGTGGTTCAATAACCAGAGAGAAGATACAACTTCAGCCAAGAAAGTGGATTAAAAATTAACAACCACAGTTTGCACCTACTAACAGTCCGAAATGTAACGGAAGTAACGGTTCTTGCCGCCCATTTTGACTAGCCAGTAAAAGCCCATCAAACAACAAAGCCCTCCAAGGCAGCCAAGGTTTGCATGGACAAAAAGGGGGTTGGACTCAACTGTGAAGCCACCTCCCACAGAAGTTTATGGCTAAAGCCAGTTGCCAATGAGTTGTGACAATTTGAACAAGCCAGTATGAGTGGTTAGCTGCCTTTGATTTAAAAAGCACTAACAACAATATGAGAGCTTGAATGCCTTGTATCAGAGCTAGTTATGTGCCAGAACCCAGAAAATAAACTGATCGTTTTTCAAAGATGAGGAACTAAGCAGTTTAGCGGGACTGTTGCTACAGGAAAAGGACCCTTCTGTTGAGACAGCACAACAGACCTCATACCTGTTGGTGACTAGTTGGCTTCTGGCCTAATCCAACACCTATTCCTATAAAAGAAAATGTAAAGTTCCAGATCACCTGTGATAGAAAACTCCTTGTTGCCTGGATTAACGTGAGACCTACATTTAGAGTGCTACCTCTGCTGCGGGCTGTGTGCAAAAGTAAGAAATGTGATATAATGGAATGCTTTGCTTTGTGTTAAAGAACTAGCCTAATTAAAGAAAATTTCTTATAAAGAGAATTTTGTTTCTCTATTCTGTCTCTGCCTTTCATTTCTGACCGAAATCAGGACACCTCAACTAAAAAAAAGACCCCAAAAAATAGCACCATCAGGACAGGGAAGCTTACATCTATAGAGTGTGTCCCAGGAAACGCTGGAGGAAAACCACCTACTCCTGTGCCCGCAAACCCCCTGTGCAGTGTGATGTTCCCAGGGGAACATGAGATTTTTGGGTGAAAGGCATCATGACAACTGCAACTTACTACAACTCCCATCCTCTTCTCTGCCACTTGTGGGCCATTCTGACACTATCTTTGTGGAAAATGCAAAATTCGAAACTCAACACAATAAAGAAGGTAGCAATAGCCTTAACTAAAAACAGCACAAGGTTGTAAACCATTTCATCAAACAGCAAAAGGATATGCCTGATAATCTAAAAGTGACAAACTTAATTTCAAAAGAGTATAGAGATTACATAAAAGAATGATATCTTTGTGATCTATCAATATACAGATGCAAAGTCAAATATCAGAACCATATGTGCTGAAAAGGGATTCCCATATACACAGTCAAGTCATGTTATTATGACCACCAACTAATACCCAGAATGACCGTTTTGTGCAGCACAGACAGCAGCTTGACTGGCTGGGAGTGACTGAATTAAGACCTGGTAGCTTTTATCGCAGTGTCTGGAGCAGGCCCGGACTTAAGCACTTGCCCAGCCGGGCAAATCCCGGCGGCTTGTGACTCCTGGGCCGCCTACAACACCTCACTTGAAATTTTTTCTACATATATTAAGCTGGCGCTGCTCCTACCATCTCTTATAGGTGAGCATCGGCGCTGTGAAGGCCTCACCCCCCCCCCCCATGGGGGGGGGGGGGGGGGGGGGGGGGGGGGGGGGGGGGGGTGGGGGGGGGGGGGGGGCCCTCGCCACACAGCGCTGGGGATGGCTTCTGAAGTTCCGGACGCAGGCTAGTAAACAGCAACACAACAGAGATTAAGTAAAGCAGGCAGACACTGTGCAGAGGGCCACGCCTGCCGCAATGGGCCGCTCCAGCCCCAAGTGTCCATGCTGGCAGCATCAGAAGTCAGGACTGTCATGATTCCTGATGCTGGCAGCACAGACATCAAGGACAGAGACCTGTTGCATCGCCGCGCAGCTCCACAAAGCGGCTGCTTCACTCTCTGAGATAGGACTTCACGGGGCAGCACAGCTCACACACTGAGCTTAGTGGGCGGGGCCAGCAGCTCTGTGCATAGGAGAAGACACTACTGCCTGGCTCTGCAAACTCAGTGCATCGTCGCCCGCCCCCTGCAGCCTGGAAAGATGCTTGAGCAGAGAAGATGCCTGCTCCTGTGGAGGACTGGTGAAGTGGCCCTCTGCCTTACTAAAGAGTCTTCCCAGCTGGCCCCAACCACCAGGGGGGGTTGGGGGGGGGCCTACCCAGCTGGTGCTCCCCACCCCCCAGGGCATGATCAGCTTGCCCCTAACCTCCCCAGGCCTTTCCCAGCTGGCCGCCCTACCACTCCATGCCTTCCTCAGCTGGCCCCCTACCCCACCAGGCCCTTCCCAGCTGGCCCCCTACCCACCAGGCCCAATCCCACTGGCCCCCTACCACCTCCGCCGGACTACCCAGTTGGCCCCCTACCACCTCCACCTTCCCATGTGCCCCCTACCACCTCCAGGCCTCCCAGCTGGCGCCCTACCCACCGGCCATCCCAGCTGCCCCCTAACCTCCAGGTCCTTTCCCAGCTGCCCCCTACTACCGTCCAGGCCCTTCCCATCTGGCCCATACCCCTACCCCCCAGGCCTTATCACCTTGGCGCCCTACCACCTCCAGGCCTTTCCAGCTGGCCCCTACCACCTATAAGGCCATCCCAGCTGGCCCCCTACCCCCCAGGTCCTCCAGCTGCCCCTCTATCCCCAGTGCCTACCCAGCTGGCCCCTATCACCTCCAGGTGCCATTCCCGAGATCTGGCCCCTTACCACCTATCCAGCCTTCCCAGCTGGCCTCCTATCCCCCCAGGCCTTATCAGCTGGCCCCCTACCACCTCCAGGCCTTCCCAGCTGGCCCCTACCACCTTCCTGGCCTTTTTCCATCTGGCCCCCGTTAAACCCACCTCAGGCCTTCCCAGCTATCCCCCTATCCCCCAGGCCTTCCCAGCTATCCCCCTACCCCCCCAGGCCTTCCCAGCTGGCCCCTACCATCCCAGGCCTTCCCAGCTGGCCCCTCACCACCTCCAGACCGTCCCAGCTGGCCCACCACCACCTCCAGGTCTTATCAGCTGCGCTCTAACCACCCCGAGGCCTTATCACAGGCGCTCTACACCCCAGGCCTTATCAGCTGGTCCTCTACCACCCCAGGCCTTATCAGCTGCGCTCTACACCCCAGGCCTTATCACAGCGGCCCTCTACCACCCCAGCCATTATCATCTGCCCCCTACCACCCCCAGCCCAGCCTATCAAGCAGGCGCTCTACCAACCCCAGGCCTTATCAGCTGGCGCTCGTACCACCCCAATGCTTATCAGGTCAGCTGGCGCTACTACCACCCCAGGCCTTAATCAGCGTGGCCCTCTACCACCCAGTCCCCAGCCTTATCAGCTGGCCCTCTACCACTCCATGCCTTAGTAGCTGGCCCCTACCACCCCAGCCTTATCTTGCAGGCGTCTCTACCACCCCACCTTATCAGCTGCGCTCTACCACCCCAGGCCTTATCAGCTGGCGCTACTACCACCCCAGGCCTTTCACTGCCCTCTTCACCCCAACCTTATCACTGACCCTCTACCACCCCCCTCAGGTATTTTTCAGATATCCCCTCCCTCCCCCACCAGGTCTTACCAGATACCCCATACTCCCGCCCACTGGACCTTACCAGCTAACCAAACCTCCCTTGGGCCCTTACCTGCTGAATACCCTTACTTGCCACATCTAACTCAGCCGTCTTGCTCCTGCGGGGGCCTCTTTATTTGCAGGCCTTAGTAGTTGGTAAGATATGTGACATTAACCATTGTGCCCAACTCCCCATGTAGAGGCCCAGACTATTTCCACTGGGATGCTGTAAACTTGGCTGCTTAACTGCTACACATCTCCCAGGCATCAGCAGGCCCAGACTGGTGGGATGCCGGGTCCTGGGCTGCTTTGGCATACCTAATAGGGGCCTATTTATCAGCCTGCTTTATGTAACTACTTACCTACCTAATTGGAGGCCTATATTGTTACCTAACTGCCTAATTGGAGTGTACCTACCCAAAAGGGGGTCTACCTTTTTACTTAATTTAGGAGCGTACCTGTGCTGTATGAAGGGTTACCTACCTATTATATTAGGAAACAAAATAACTAAAACTGTATACAGAAGTGGGAGCCCCATAGCTGTCTGTGGGAACTTTAACTGTTAGTGGCACAAGGGGTCATTATAACCATTTATGGTGTTATGTATGGGGAGTTTGTACACAGGTGGGGCAGAGGTAAAGAGCTGCTGGAAAAGTGAGAAGTCTAAGATGTTTGTGTGGTAAATTCTGCAGAGACGAGTTATGGCCGGGAGAAGTCATCATAGCGATCTGGATGGAAGGAGAAGCAAAAGGGAAAGAAAGCGACTCTCAACAGAGAAGACGTTTCCTGTATTCACAGTCATGTGATGGTGACCACTGGTGATTTGACCACTACGTAGCGGTATTGTAATTTATATCAGCGCTTGTATAATGACAGGATACACTTGTCCCTTATTGAAAAAACATACACTTGTCCCTCACCCTGTGATTAGGAGTTTCTCTGCTCCAATTTTACTTTCTTGCTGGTGTTTATAGTGTTGGTTCTTTTGGTGGATGGAGGAGTGGCGGATATTGTATGTGGGCTGTGGGGGTTTTGTGCCAGGGCTGCTTTTTGGTCCCAGTCCAGCCCTGGTCTGGAGCCATGCTGACTGTAGTGCATCCCACAGCTGCTGAAGGGTGTGTGGGGAGGATCCATTGAGTAAACAAAATAATTGTGGTGTTCCCAGAGATGCTCAGTTGGGTTCATGTCTAGGAGGCCAGGGTAGTACTTGGAAGTCTTGATTATGCTAATTCAACCAATATCAGCCATTTATAGCAGTCTGATATGTTGCATTGTCTTACTAGAAGATTCCACCCACTCCAGGGAAGACCATCAGTGTGTATGGGTGTACGTGATCTGCAAAGATGCTTTCATACCCAACTGGGTGAGAGTGCCTTCCACATGGATGAATAAGCCCAGAGAATACCATTAAAACATTCCCCAGACCATAACACTGCCACCATTAGCTTCTGTTCTTCCAGCAATAGTTGCAGGGTGTTTGTTCTCTGGTACTTGTCGCTTGACACACTAGAGTCCATCCATTTGATGAAGCAGAAACCATGACTCATCAGAGAAACCAACCTTTTCCCAATCAGTGTAGGTTCAGATCTGATACTGCTATGAAAAAAAGCCATTTACTGTCAATGCAACTTCACTAGCAGCGACCATCCATCTATTTCGGAGCCTCATACACAGTAGGGTTCATTGAACTGTTATTATAGATACACGTCTGGTAGCCCTCTGGTTCAGTATAGTACATGCATCAAATTCTAATGCCTGTGCATCATTGTTTGGGAAAAAGTGGTGCACATCCAAAAACACTTTCTTGTAAAAAGCAATTTATTTATATAAGTATATGGCGCTGCTCAGCGTAAATAGAAATGTAATACCATAGGCTTCATATAAGAAATGTTTTATAGTTAAGGCTTTGTTATGTGCACACATATAACAAAACACATGTAACAAGAGACCTGGCTTATACAACATGAACTTTTACCTTTCAGAAAACATTTCTAGATTCCACAATAGGAACAGCCGTCATATGTAGTTCAAAGAGTTAACCTAAGATGTCTTACAGCAGCTTGAGAAAGGAAAAAAATGTCAAATTCCTGCACTTTTATAGAGTAGTTGCCATAGTAACAAGCACAAAACAATGTATAGCGAGAACTCGGTTTCCTGTCTTATTTTTTTAATGAGCTGATTTTGGAAGACAGACAAGTTTCCCATTATTTTTTGTTTTAACCCCTTGCACACTCCATTCGCAGGTTTTCTAATCACGCATATTTTTTGTAAAGTTAGCTCTCTTTAATCTTTTCAGAGATTTCCTATTAATGTCTTATCTGTCTCCTGTGTTGATTGAATGATGCATTTTATATACATACGTCTTCTGTAGCTTTTTACCAGCAATTATATGGGTATTAAGTTTCACTATGTGGATACCCCCCCCCCCCTTAAGCCCTCCCCTCCGGGCTAGCCGGGTACCCACAAAACGACTAGGGATAACCACCTCCTCCTCAGTATCCCAGGAAATGTCGTCAGAGGAGGTGTCCAGAGAGTCCCGCAAAACTTCTTGGACCTGGGGAGATGAAGAAGAAACAGTAGGCAGGGGGTGGGGTGGGTGGGAGTCAGAGGTGTCTTTGCAGACCAGAGGCTCTTCTTGCAGATGTGAATCTTCCACCGGCACAGCAGAACAAACGGGCAGAGAAACGGGAGGGCAGGACTGCTCCAGATGGGTGGGCTTAAGACAGTGAGAGTAGCAATGCTTGCCCCATTGGACGACTTCACCCGTTCTCCAATCCAGGGATGAGCTGTGAAGCTGGAACCATGGAAGCCCGAGCAAGACTGGAGCAGACGAACTTGGCAGGACATAGAAGGAAATGTCCTCTTGGTGGGAACTTCCAATTTGTAGAGACACAGGCTGGGTGCGGAACTGGACTGGCTCCTTTAGGATCTCCCCGTTAACGGATGAAAAAGTGGTTTTTCCAGACGGGAAACAGGCAGGCAGAACTTCTTCAGTAGGGACAGATGGATGAAGTTCTCGGAAGAGCCGGAGTTCAGAAGAGCAGGAACTTTGGAAGCAACACCAGTCGAAAAACGTAGGGTGACTGGAGTGGTCAAACGGGGAGGAGGCACACCATTATTCAGGGTAACTTCACCCACCACACCATGGTACTGAGGTTTCCGGGGTGCAGCTGGGCGGACTGGGCAGTTCTTTAGGTAATGACGGGTACCACCACAGTACAGGCACAAGTTTAAGCTGCGTCGACGGGCGCGTTCCTCTGTGGAGAGATGGGTGCAGTTCACTTCCATTGGCTCCTCTTGGGGGAACGCGGGTACCAGGTGAGGTTGACTTTGGGTTTTCAGTACAAAGCGCGGAGGCTTGCGAGGCCAGGTGGACACCGGCTGCTGGCGTAGCTCAAGCTCCCTCTCAGCAAAACGGATCTCAATCCGGGTAGCAAGAGCGATGAGGTCGCCCAGGGTGGTATGAAGATCACGACCAGCCAACTCGTCCTTAATGCGTCCGTCGAGGCCTCCCCAGAAGGCAGCAACGAGGGCCTCGTTGTTCCAGGCAAGCTCGGAGGCCAGGGTACGGAACTGGATGGCATACTGTCCCACAGTAGAATCGTCTTGGCGAAAGCGAAGCAGAGATGAAGCAGCCGATGTGTTGCGCCCAGGTAGCTCAAAGGGTTTTCTGAAAGCGCACAGGAACTCATGGAGGTCCCCTGTCAGCGGATTCCCTCTCTCCCACAGAGGTGAGACCCAGGCCAAGGCTTCACCTGACAGCAGGCTAATAATGAAGGCCACCTTGGCACGGTCGGAATGGAACTGATGAGCCAGGACCTCAAAGTGGATAGTGCACTGGTTGAGTAAGCCGCGACATGCATGAGGGTCTCCAGAATAACGGGCAGGCAGAGGCAGGTGCAGGCTAGGACTGGACATGGCAGACGGAGGCGGAACCACAGCAGGTGGCGGAGCAGGTGTAGGTGCCAGTGCAGACACACTTGGTCCAGACGGGTGGTGATGGTCTGCAGCTTTTGGAACAATTGCTCCAGGTGGACGCCATGACGGTTCACCACGGCTACCAGGTCAGGCAGAGTCACTCCGGCGGGATCCATAATTTGTGGTCAGTTCGTACTGTAACGATTCTAACCGGGATGGCTAGAAACGTGCGGTTGGACGGATCCTCTGGGTCCACCGCAGGCACAGATGGTAGATGCAGGTGGTGGGTAGCCGAAGTGCTGGTTTGGGTTGATGGTACACGAACGGAGACTGGCACTGCTGGTGAAGACGATAAACGTACATACAGTCTAGGTGTAGCTGGGGAACGTATGCACAGTCCAGGTAGGTAGCAGGCTACTGAATGATGCCAGGTAACAGCAGGTATAGGCAGGCTGGTGCAGCAGCAGATGTACAGCAGGAACTGATAAATGTGTAGAACCTACAAGAGAACAGCAGCAATGCAGAAGCCGAGGGGTCAAGCTCTTGTGCTGAAGACAACAACGAACTGACCCAGAGTAAAGGTAGGAGGTTCCTTATGTAGCCAGAGGTTACAGGTCACTGGGCAGGGCCAAGGTACTCTGATTCTTTGAATGTGGTGCAGTGCCACGCACGTGCCCCTAGAGGGAGCACATGTGCGCACAGGATGCCAGGGAGCTGGAGGAAGCAGCGATGGTGAGGCTTCAGGAGTGGCAGGAGCCAGGACAGGTGCGTGCAGAGAGCCAGGGACACCAGGGGATGTCACAGCAGCGGCCGGGACACAGGAGACACGGGCACGCTGTCGGTCCATAGCAGGGGCCGCGGCGTCAACCGTGACAAAAAGCTGTGCTGTTCAGAGCACTGGAGCTGTTTCCGAATTGCTAACTAATACTAACTAGAATCCTGTAATTTTGCTGTACTACTCTATCAAGGATCCTTTTCAGTTGTAAAAACGCTGGCAAACAATCTCTACTAACCTTTAAAAAAGCTAAGCAGAGAGACAGCAATCCGTTCTGTTGGCTGCATAGAAGCTAATGCAGTGACATTGATAAAACGAGGACATGTGATTGCAGCAGCCAATGAGATCCATACACACCCCACTGGTGACATTCTTCACCCCCCCGCCCCCACCGTGCTCTGTGCTGGTTGGCTGGCCATCAAAATTACAGGAAGCATTGAAAATGGCGCGATTGGAATCCACAATGTCAATTATTGATCAGATATTAAGAAATCTGCCCGATTTCAACTTTTTTCGATTTCATCGCTCAACACTAAAAATAAGGACAAGGACCTCACATCCACATGTTATACATTGATCTACTTTACAAAAATGAAATTCCGAAGAACACGGCACAAGAACACCTTTGCCTTGTTCTTCGGAATTTCATGACTGTGGGAGGGGAGACCTGAATGCTTTTAATAATTATAGTATATATGTAATTGTGTGGCTTTATGCTGGGGTGACTCCCCTTTTAGAGGTAGAGGAGTGTCTAAGTTAGGGGAGTCATACTATGAGGAGGGTGGGATTTTTGTCTCATCCTCTTTCTCTCATCAGAAGAAATGGAAGAAAGTAAAAAATTAGAAAGCCCACTTGCCTCTTCTTGGCAAACTCTTTTCTGTGCGTCCCTACAATAACAGGTGTAGCACTGCATGGTGACCACAACATCAGCAATGGGAGTTACTAATTTTTTCTTTGGTTATGTGTGGAATGTTTCCTGACACCACTTTGAGATGGGCGTAGTTTTTCAGGTGTTTGGTAGGTTCTATTTAAGTAGGTAGCTTTCGTTTTGTTTCCACACAATGAGTAAGGACAAGTTTTCTGAAATGCATCAGAGTGGACACTGTAATCTTCTCTAATATGCTGTATGCCCTGCTTTTTTAATTTGGATATAATAAAACGTCTACATTTTTAATGCATTAAGGATGATGCCCGCTTTGTTCCTTTCCTATCTGCTGGAACTTTGTTGTTTGGTGTTTTTCCTCATTGAATATTGTGGCTGCTCTCAACTTTCTCCATGACAACCTGCATAAAAAGACTTGGACGTCTAAGCGAGCGGGATTCTGTTTGTTTTTGACTGAGTGAGTGGGTTAAATTATCAGTTCCCCAGCGCTTCAGGTGTCGCGGTGCTTTTACTCCGGCATCACTTCTATCTGATGTCATTTCTGCCCCAACACCACATTAGAGTAACCTATGTGACACTGGACCTGAATTGATGATGGAGCAACAGGACCATGGGACAGGAAGCATCAATGAATTTAACCCATTCAAACCCAGTAAAATTTAGTTTTGAGGGTTATAGGTGTGGTCAGGATTAGGGTTAGGTTCAGGATTAGGGTCAGAATAAAAAAAATCAAGACACCTCAAACCTAAATTTTTTTCACAAATAAAGCTAGGAGATTCCAGAAATACTAGTTATTACCTACTGAGATGAAGACCTGCAAATTCTGCTAAGGGTGCTTTCACACAGCACAGTTTTGGTGCAGTTTCAACTGCGCTCAAATTAAACTGCCTTTATTACCAGCAAGCTTCTTTCAGTTGTCTAAATTGTTCAGAAAGGTGTTTCAAGTAAGTAATCAATTACTGTGTTTGAAGTCTTGTGGATACATACACAGTAATTGATTACTCACTTGTAACACCTTTCCAAACAGTTTAGATAAGTGAAAGATGCTTGCTGGTAATGAAAGCAGTTTAATTGGAGTGAAGTTAAAACTGCACCAAAACTGCGCTGTGTGAAAGCACACTAAGGGCAACATGTCAGAAAAGAGGCGCTTCCATGGCTGTTTTAAGGCGCATTAAATGAGTGTATAATGTGCCTGAATAAATAAACCTGTCAAAAATCTGGCATGTGGTATGCCTTGTATGGCATATTCAATACGCCTAATTTAGGCGTATACCAAAAAAAAGGCGCATAGCATATCATTGCTGGCATGTTTGATGCGCCTACTTTAGGCACATTCAAATGTGTCATGCCTGGCATAAAATGCGCCTAGTTTTTGTGTACGACAGTTCATTTATATAGAGAATACAGCGTCAACAGGTTTTTGGTGCAAAATACACCAAAAAAATGGTGCAGCCCTAATGGGACATGTCGTCCTAAATCTCTCTCATACATGAAATTTCATTAACTAATATTATGTTTGTCGTACTGTAATACACGTTGAATGAGACACCTATGGCTAGTATGCAGCTTTCTCTCCGTTTGGATAGATTGATAGCTGGAACTGGTCATCTTAGCCAGCATCACTAGCAGCATGTAGGCGAGGATGTTGGAAGCTCAATCAGGACATGTATGTTACTGTGGTTATGTTGAATGACATCAATGTGATTGAATGGATATATTTCACCCTTCCATGTCTTTTACATTCCCTTGTCCTATGATTTACATACATTTAAAAGTCCCTGTTTTATATCAGTGAAGCAATGCTCCTGTGTCTGCAGTACAGTGGATGCCTGAAATCATTGTTGGCTGCTGCTGACATTCCACGTTACTTATCTCCTCTCAGACCCTGCACTCCTCCATGTGTCCTCTTTGTTTT
Organism: Phyllomedusa bahiana; assembly: GCA_025379985.1. Lineage (NCBI taxonomy): Eukaryota > Metazoa > Chordata > Amphibia > Anura > Hylidae > Phyllomedusa > Phyllomedusa bahiana. The sequence continues at coordinate 109,324 of JAODAL010000764.1, forward strand.
GTACTGATGTTTTGTTTATTAAGGTGTCTTTTTACCTTGACACTATTTCTCTGAAGAACTGAACATTTTATCTGTCAAGGAGTAAATATTAGAGACACTAAGGCAACAAAATAACTTATTCACTGGCATATATTTTTTATATCAGATAATCTTTTTTGAATTCTAAAAAGCAAAAAGAGTCACCAAGACATGATAAAGATGTAATACCCTCTATCCATACAATTCACCTATAGCTCGTAGGGCAAAATAGCTAAGAGCGTTAATATAAGACGTACCCAGGGCAGGCGAACAGAGAAGGAAGACAGCACGTGAGACCTGAGCTAGGCCCCCAAGTCTGTCCGTGCCTACTTGCCCGCTCAGCCCTAGATGACCTATCACCTACAGAAGGCACCAACCCTAAAAATCTCCACTAGTCAAATCCAAAACCAGCCCCAAGTTATTGTCACCATGGCTGCTTAGATTTAGAGCAAGGCAGCAAAAGCCAACCCAGAAGAATTCAGGACCCTCAAATCTTTTCATATTATGAGATTTTTCCCCTTTTTACAACTCGGGAGATAAATTCCCTTCTAGGTGGGGGTTTTTCAAGCAGGGAATGTGATGTAATAATTTTATGCAGAGCCTATAATAGAAGGACATCTCTTTCCCGTGTTTATCCCACTGACATATTTAAAAAGCGAGTTTCAAATACGTTGAACTCTACTTGAACAGAAAAAGAAAAGCAAAATCTAGAGTGCCAATGACTCAATAGGTTATTACATAGTTAGTACGGTTGAAAAAAGACACGTGTCCATCAAGTTCAACCAAGGGTGGGAAAAAATTGGGTGAAGGGAGGGAGACAACGATGTTAAGCCCAGCCTCCCCACTGGTTAATGCTTTGAAACCCACAAGGCATGAACCAATCTGCTCCAGGGGAGACCCCAGCTCAGACCCCAGAGCCGCCACCAGCCAGGATCCAGAATTTTACATGGCTGAGTACATATTAATATTCTTTAGTTTCAGCTAGATATCTAAGCCTTTCTTGAAACTCCCAACTTTTCCTGCTGTGACCAGCTCCTCAGGCAGGCTATTCCACAGATTCAAAGTTCTTCCAGTGAAGAATGCTCTTCTCCTCTGGAGATTGAATCCTTTTTTTCTCTAGTCGAAGGGAATGTCCCCTTGTCTTTTGAGGGGGCTTTACATTAAATAATTTTTCCCCCATACTCTTGTAGGGACCATTTAGATATTTATATAAATTAATCATGTCCCCCCGAAGCCGTCTTTTCTCAAGACTAAATAAGTTCAATTCTACTAACTTCTCCTCATAACTAAGATGCTCCATTCCCCTTAAAAGTTTGGTTACTCGTCTTTGCACTCTCTCCATTAAATTTTTTCTATAAACTGGAGCCCAGAACTGAACAGCATATTCTAAGTGAGGTCGCACCAATGCTTTATACAGCGGTAGAATTAGATCATTGTATTGGTTATCCTCATTGAATATTTATGTGGTAGTGTAGACATTTTCTAGTCTTTGTATCTTTGACAATGCAGAAATCCCCCTCTCATTTTAATATATACGGAAATTCTTATTTTCCAGAGGGACCACTGTGATCACTATATCATTGTACAAATTAGATGCTAAAAACAAAAAGTATTACATGTCAGGGCAAGGGAGATATAAAAAATATTACGCAGCCTCCTTAACAGAAATGTTTACTGGACTGAACTGAATTTAGCCTTTGTCCCGCTACTTAGAGGCCCATACCTTCATTATATATGTTCTAGATTCCAAAGGCGAATTGGATATGACCGAGATACATCTGGATTTCCCAGCCCAAAAGACAAAAATGAAGAAGAAAAGTTGCCTAATTAAAGCTGTCTTAGAAATTTTTTTTTTAATTTTGAGACTATTACAGCAAATGATTTCACTAGAAAGGGTTACCTCAATCATTTTGGGTCCTATGTTTAAATATCTTCTTGTCTTTACTGTATTTTCAAATATCAGCGTTTATGAGGCGACCGTCAGAAGAAGAGCTAACCTTAGGTATAGATAATTTAGATGGGAATATAGGAAAGATTATTAGGACTTGTCCCCACGGCAGGGTTTTCACTCGGTATTACAGACGGTTTTCAGATTTGTAAACCAATTGTCAATCTTTTACATTGCTTTTAATAGAAAATCTGTGCAGCAGTCCACACTGCATGTATTTTCTGCCGGACGGTTTTTAACACCAACGACGTTCCGAAAAACATACATGTTCATTCTTCACACCAGTTTTCGGCCAAAACATGAATATGTGGGTGCGAAGGGGGACGGTTCGAATTTGCAAACCCTGGACAAAAGCCGCCCCCCTACGTGCCAAAAAAAGACAAAATACTGGTCGAAAAATCCGCCATGTGAACGCACCCTTACTGTCCATCACTGCTGTCTGCTTAATGTATGCTAAAGACTATCTGAATGAGCCAGAAGACTTCTACTGTATAATGACCCGTGAATGGATGGACTGATAATGGCTTAAATGATAAATTGGGAAGATTAAGAAGGAATAAAAACATAGAAGTCTAACTTAAGTCATGGAATACAGAGGCAATATCATTATTTTTCTGCCATGTGACCGGGATAGAGAATTTGTAAGCTAACGATGGTTTGAGCAGCAATGTAACAATCCTAAACATATGTTAATCTACTAACAATGACCCAAACTGAAAAAAATAACAACTTAAAGTAACCTAGTTAAAGTTCTGACCATCATGTAATTGAAAAGAGGCCAAAATAAGGAAAGGAAGGAAAAAGCCAAAACCTTTCCAAAGCGATATCAGGGACTGAGCAATAGATATCATAAGGCTTTGTTTGAAATGATTGCATAAATATTGCAATTATATATAATTTATATGCAATGTTTGTTACACTTTTTCTTGGCACTGTACATATTTATATGTATGTGTATATATACAGATATATACTCATATATACTGCTTATAATAAGGAGTCCAGTGGGCGGTCCTCCTCAAGGACTGGCAGTCTTCCCTCTTTAAGCATGCATCTATAGAAAGGAGGAGGACCGCCCACTGGACTCTTGAAGGCAGAATGAGCAGAGATTGAAATGAATAAAATTCAAGTTATATTACATGTTTTCCCACAAAAATACATATTAACTACTTCCCAACATTTGACATAAGTTCATGTTATGGTTGGAGAGGGGTTCACACAAATTGGCGTATATTTATGGCTATGTGATCATGTAGACTGAAAAATAGAGTCCGCACGATTGCTGCGTGGAACCAGCTGTAAGTTACAGCTGAGGACATACACGATTGGCCACGACTGGAGTTTTCAATCATAACCGCGGCAGCTAATGGAAAGATAAAGTGTTAATGAAATACAGGAAACACACAAACACATATAAATAAAATAAAAAGGCGATTAAAAGTCATGTCTCCCCACAATGGTACTTGTGAAAATGTCAACTCATCCCGCAAAAAACAAGCCCTTGCACAGCTCCTTCCAATCAAAAAATAAGAAAAGTTATGACTTTCAGACTATGGTGATGCAAAAATGTGTTTTCTTTTTGGGAAAAAAAAGGATTTTGTTATGTCAAAGCAGTAACATATTATAAAAAATATATAAATTAGGTATCACTGTAATCATTTCAGGCTGCTGAGTAAAGTTAACATGTCATTTATACCGCGCAGTGACCACTGTAAAAAAAAAAATCAAAAGCACGACCAGAATTGCTGTATTTTGTATGTCCCACCTCCCAAAATTGTCGATAAAAAGAGATCAAAGTGTCATTTGAACCCCAAAATGGAACCAATAAAAACGTCAACTCATTTCAGAAAAAACAAGTTCTGAATTATATACAGAAAAATGTAAAAGTTATGGCTGTCAGACCTATGGCGACATAAAAACACAATTTTTTATGAACACATTTCTATTTCTAAAGTAGACAAAAATTAAAAAACTATGCAAAATTTATATTGTTCTAATTGTACTGACCTGCATAGTAAAGTTATGATGTCATTTATACCACACGGCGAACACTGTAAAAATGAAGCCACAAAAACAATGGCAGAATTGTAGGTTTTTTTTTTTCTATTTTCACAGCCCAATGCTAAAAAACCAGTGAAAGACCTGTGGGCCCAAAATACACAATACACTCCTAGATGAGTTCCCTGAGGAGTGTTGAATCCACAAAAAAGGGTAACTTCTGAAAGTGACATGTCAGATTTTAAAAAATGAGGCCATGTCAGGAAGGTCAAAATTGGCTGCCTTCTTATGGGGTTAATATGTTCTTCTACTCCTGCTTGGTTGCTCCTGGAAGATCATATTTCATGCTCAATATGACTGATTTTTTTTTCATTCTCAAAAGTATAAATGGTACATAAACTTTCCAGCACCACTTGATGCTCATTTTTATGGCAGATTTTTTCCATATTGGTGAGGAAAATCCACGTGGAAATTTTCTGTTGCATAAGAATGGGAAAAACAGAAAAATGTGATGCAAGCTCAGTACGCAAGCTCACAACCAACATCAAGGGTCCCCATTGTCCTGTGAGTCCCTACACTAGCCTTACTAGCAAGTTTTTTACTAGGCAGTTTCTCCCCTGATGGATAGGTGTGTAGGCAATTGTTCATCAGTGAACTGCACTTGTAAAATTTCTCCAATGTAGCATTGGGGCTTATGTTGCCTCATACTGGAAATAGTATTTTTCTAGCCATAGAGCTGTAAGCATGGACTTGTGTTTGCATATAAATGGGGTTGCAGAATCCAAGCTGAAATCCATGTCAAATCTAGATTGTGTTAACAAGGCATATATCGCCTTACACGTATATTATGTCCAGTATTTTGCATCAGTAATCATAAAATGAAAGATATGAAAAAAAATTCCATTCTATTTTTCCCTATTTTTGTCACCCTTGTTTTTGACTTAGAAAAAAATAAGGTGTGAATAAAGCCCCATTCACATCGCATTTTGGCAGCTGGTTTGTGGTATCTATGGCCCCGTTGTAGTCCCGCCATGGTATTTGTCGTGATAACTTTTTATGGCATTCCAATGCATACCATGGCATGACTGTGACAGGGCCACACACTTCTACAGGGCAACTTACTGGACTATGCTTCTGCACCTTACACAAATGTGCGGTCAGCCATGCTTTTGTGTCTGATGCACAAACTGTTTACATTTGCTAAATAGATCAAATGTAGTCTAATTAAGACTACTTTTGCCCTATAGAAGTCTGGGGTCTTGTTGCAGTCCGTTCAGGGTATCCATCGCAATAAATTTTGATGACAGCCTGATGGCAGGGCTATATTAACAGCTTTAAGGGCCCCTAGGCAAAGCAGTGCACTGAGCCCTGCACAAGCATGTGACGTATCAACAGGCTCTACCTCGTACCACGCCCAAACAGGTGACACCCCACAAGGTTCATTCAATTTGAGCAGAAAAAATAAAATAAAATGCCCCTCTTACAACCCAAAACAGTTTGCAGCTTACAGAACTAGTTGGCGGGGCAGAGAGCTGATGGCATCCTTAGGACTCCCGGGACATACCTCCAACCACCCAGGACCCCTATGCTCCAGGGGCCCCAGGGCAACTGCCTAATGTATTAGACAGCCCTGCCCATCGGATATCATGAATGGGTTACCAAAACGCTATATAAGTAGGGCCTATGGCAGTATACAGAGAGACTGGACTTCTCCTTTGAAGATTTACTCGGTTATTCTCAGTCCTGAAAGTGTCTCTGTGGTCAGAAACACCACCAATACATTAACATATCTACTGTAACTGATGCAAAAAAAGTATACAGAGAGAAAACCTCTTTGAGACATTCGGATATACTGTACACTTCATGACAATTTCACATTTGTTCTTTTGAATAAAAATGAACATGTTGGATCATGATGGTGGCTAAATTGTTATTGCCAAGGGCGGAATCCAATCCTGTCCTTGGCACTGAATAGTTGTACAGAGCTGAAATAAGGCCATGGACACGAGCTTTAAGAATGAGGATAGTCATGTTAACTTTCACGAGATTGTTGGAAATAACCACACACAGGATTAAACACCTCTTCATTCTTTATTCAGTCTTTGTATCATCTCCCTTCATTTAAAAAAATAAAAAGACAAGAATAATCCCCTTTCAAAATTTATAGCAAATAATTTCTCTACCCCAAAATGTAAAATCACAAACAACAAAAATAAATCCAACCAAAATAAATGTATACCTTTGTATAGTCTGCAGTGACTGCAGCTATCTCATTTATATCCCAAGTGGTAATACCTAAAGCTTTTAATCCCTATGATGCCAGAAGGACCTAAGGAGTACTGCTCTGCAATATTGTATAAGCCCACACTGACATAGAAAGGGGTAACACCCGTCAGTTTCCAAAGGACCTACTGTCCTGGAATTATGGTGGCAAAATGTTGCCAGTGCCCTGCTATAAAGAGTAGAATTTCCCAATTTTAATGCTTCTATTAGTAACACTACAATATTTTTTTTTCAACCACAGGGACTCACAGTTCATTTTAAGAAGGCACTTGGTGGGAATAAGAAAATATGCCAGAAAATGGGAAAATGCAATTCTACAAGATAGCAGTGAGATTAGAAGGGAGGTTTGTGGAAGAAGCAGGTGTTATATAGAGGGGCAGGCTATCTCTGAGTTAGACTCTAGTGCTGGGGTTCTGACATTGGTAAGGAAAACCTGACACAACTGCTGATTGATGGGAGAACAGAGTACCAGTTAACCCTTTTAGTGCTGCAGAAACCAGTACACTATTGAGCCACATCACATAATGAAGAAGCCTGTGCAGCATGGTATCTAAAGAACTGAAAGGGTAGCTTTTTCCAGCACAGTCTACTCCAAGTCCACAGATGAATTAGCACCATTTTGATAAAACTTGTGAGCCTCCCTCACCCTATGGGAGGGCAAGCTGGTAAGGGGCATAGGGTGAGAAGAGTGGCAGTGCATCCCGGGCTGTCTCCTCTGGAGAGGTAAGAATCCAGGACTTTTATGTTCCAATTGCAGAGACTACACCAGGATTCAGAGGTGCTAAAAATGAATGAAAATAGAAAATGAGGTTAATTCATTTTAAGGGAAATCTGAATTAAATATGGTGAAATCACAATATGTTAGCTGAATTACAGTGCTGTCCAAGAAATGAAAGGAAACTGAACAAAGACCGTTACTACCACATATACATTGTGACTGTATGTTCTGATATATTTTCATATTACGCAGTAGAATGGTCACCACCCCCCCATTTTCAAAACGGGATGCTCTAGTGGAAAAAAACAAAGGGTCTGAAAACTAAGAAATAGGAAAATCCATGCCCCTCAAAAATAAGAAATCTTGTGAATTATTACAAATTTTTTATAGAAAATCATGAATCCCAAACCCCCAGATTTGGTAAAAATTTATTTTTTGGGCCCAAAAATTTTTCAAAATATTTCACCTTTGTAGATAGGTAAAATTGTCATTTGGTGGTATTAAAACTTTTTCACGAAATTTAAAGTTTTTGTGCCTTTTCAAGGGGACATCTAAAAAAAAGTGATTTTTCTCTTCTCCCTACTCCTACCAGCCGTCTTGTAAGCATATCTTACTTCGCCCAAAAACTCTTGTCTATTTTAAAGGTTGCAGAGATCTTTTGGGAAAAGGAATGCCCCCCCAAAAAATGTTTTTACAAAAGTCGCATGCCACCAACTGCCGATCTATCGGGAACAATGAAATATTTTAAAAATTGGGGTTTCCCCTGAAAAAATAAAACCAAACTTGGGGGGTTTGAATAAATACTGACACATCAAAAATTTTAAAAATCCCCAAGCAAAACTTTATTTTTGAGAAACCAGGGGTTTACCCCCTATTCCCCAATTTTTTTTAAATTTAAAAAATAACCCCCTACATCACTGTAAAATGTGTCTATAAACTGAGAAAGGTTTAAAGGGGGTTGCTCGCTACAATAAATTGGGTTTTTAATTTAAAAAATCTTTAAAAAAAAAAGCAGTTTTGCAAATATGTTCATTACAAATGTTACAGTTTTTGAGCTAGCCCGTGGTTTTTAAACTACAAAACCTTCTCAAATCTCTATAGTACCCCACCTTTTTGACCCTTTAAACTTACTGGCTGTCGGGTCAATGACTCATCCCCTTTTTGAAGACAGGCGGACAAGAGCCCCCCCCCCGCACAGAATCCCTTCTGGAGTGGGGGGAGGGGGAAGGGGAGGGGGGGGGAGGACTCTGGCGCCCCTTTTTCCAAAGCGCCTGTTTAAAACCCTGTTGTCCCGTTTCCCCCCTTTCTCTCTACACAATAAATTTGACAGAAATTTACCCTGTCTGTTACTATAATAAAGATATGCTTTGGAATTGTGACAAATACTAACCCATACAAATCAGGCATTGAATACTTTTTTGTTTCTCCGGGTATTAGGGACACCCCTGATTAAAAGTAACACTGCCCTTTTTGTTGCGGAGAGGGTGGAACTTTTTAAGCTAAGCGGGGGATAAAAGGAACAAAATGCACCCCCCCTCTTCCTAAAAAAGCACACAGCTTCAATTCCTCCTACACCCTAAAATTCACCCTCTCCTGCAACAGACCTAGGCAGGCACACCCCGGGTAAAACTTGAAGCAAACCCCCCCCCCCCCTGTATGAAGTTCCCGTAGCGCCTGTGTGCGATGGTGGGGGGAAAAGGGACAAAAACAGACAACCAAGAAGCCGCCCCTCATTCAACTTAAAAGGGAAAACTGCCCAGGCTGAAAGCTCGTAAAAAGAAAAACCTTTTTAAGGGGACATTCACACAATTTACAATTTACCTCACCCCCGACGCCTTTTCAATAAGTAATTTCTACTACAGTACATGCTTATTGCGGCATGTAGATTTAGTGTCATTTTTCGGATTTGGTTTTACATGCGGCTACAGTCCAGTTCATGCCTATTGGTTAAAAACCACATGCAATACTTGTACAAATGTTTTCGGTGTACATTGCATGAGGATTTTAGCCATCTCTATTCAAACTGATTGTAAATTTCCACACATTTGGAACATGACCAAAGAATGAGCAAGTTCAAAGTTTATTTACTGCACATCTTTTTTAAAAACCGCAGGCTAAAAATACGTGTCGTATGAACGTGTCGTATGCAGATTTTCTGTTGAGGTCAATGGAAATAATTTTCTTTCAGTTTTTCAATAGGAATTTCAAGTGGGGAATCCACATAAAATCCGACAAAAAAAATCCTTTTGCCCGGGACAGAGCCTAAGAAACCAATTTTATCACTTTTATATTTTCACTTCAATCAAAAAACATTCCCCAAAACAATGAAATAAAATCCCCCGGGGTGGGGGCGCACCCCCGCCTTTTTTCCCCGGGGGAATTACCCCCGATTTATGGGGGCCGGGGACGCTCATACAAAGCAGAAAAATTTCCCCCGCCCTCCCAGTTTTTTTTGGGCGCAGTGGGGGACCGGGGGCGCATTGCGGCGCGCGCCTAGGGTTTGGGGCCCGGAGGTAGTGCGATCATACATCGGGGAAAACCCCCTGCCCCCCCCCCCGCCAGTGTTTTTGGGGGGGGGCCCCCCCGGGGGGTGGGGAAAAAAGAGGCCGGGGAAAGGTCGCCAAAAGATTCCCGTCCGAGGCGGTGCCTGAAATTTTGGGGGAAAAATTCCCTCCCTCGCCAGTGTGTTGGGGCACGGGTGCGGGGACATGGGGGGGGGGACGAAGGTTTGGCGGGACTGCCGAAAAACAGTTCCGTTGCGAGACGGGCGGGGGAAAGCGAAAATTTTTTTTCCAGATTCGGTGCGGTTTCTGAATAAAAAATCCCTTTATAAAGGCGTTCAACATTCTCGGGAAAAAAAAGAGCTGAAACCAAAAAAATAAAAAATACGTAAAAAAAATCAATTCCAATTTTCCAAAATTCCCAAAGAATTAGGATTTTGGAAAATTTCCCCGGGAAATAAAGTAATTAAAAATTCAGAAAGCTATTCTCAGGGCGCAAAACCCGGGCCAACAAATAGGAGCGACAGGGGAACCTTTTAAAAACCTTTGGGGAAGTTTAGCCCAATCAGAATCCACGGGCGGAAGTTCAAAAAACAGTAAAAATGCTGAAAAGAGCTAAAATTTGGTTTAAGCTCCCGGGGGAACTTGGCAGCTCAGCCAATCAGAAAAAGAGCGACGAGACCCATTCTAGCCTATGGAAAGTTTAAAACCAATCAAATCCACGGGGGGGACATTCAAAATACTGTAAAAATGCTAAAAAAGGGGGTGATTGGCTGACAAGCGGGGGCCCTTGGGTATCCCAGCCCCAAACGAGGGAAAAAGCTACTTCTCCCATTATAGTCTAGGGGGAGATTGGGCCCCAATGCAATCTTTGTGCTCAGCCCCCGTGGCGGCCCAAAGAAAATAATTTAAAAAAAAAATTATTTTTAAATTAAAAGTAAAAATTAAACAGGGTAAAGAGCCCAACCCTTAAAATTTTCAAATAAAGCAGTAAAAACCCCAAAAACGCGTTTGCGCCGAGAAACCCCGGGCCCCTAAAATAGGGAAAATTGGGAATAAGAAATTGCCCCGGGGAAAAACAAATAAATTTAAAATTGTTTAAGCTAATTTTCATTTGGGCGGCAGAAGCCACCAATCAGAATAGGGGGCGACAAAGACCCTTATATCCCCATGAAAAGTTTTTGGGCCAAAACGAATAGAAACGACAGTGGGGTCATTCTAAACCCAAGAAGGAGTTTTTAACCCCAAACAGAAAAAGGGGCCCACAAAGTCCCATTTTAAAACCTAAGGAAAGTTTTGGGCCAATCAAAATCAAAGGGGGACAGAAAAAAAAACAATAAAAAGGGCAGAAAAGAAACTTATTTGGGGTGAGCTATCCGGGTTTTGGGGGTTGGATATCCCAGCCAAACAGAGCGCGGGCTTCTTCTCCCCTTATAGCTATGGGAGATTGGGGCTCGAAATCTCAGCGCTTTTGCCGTGCCCCATTAAGTATTAATAAAAAAATCATTTTTTATTTAAGTGTCAAACATTTCTATAAAGAGCCGAAACCCCTTTTTTACAAAAAAAAGATTAAAAAAACCCGAACAAACCCGGTTTTTGGCCGAAATCAAATTATAACACTACAGAAGGGTTTTCCCGAGTGTATAAAAACAAAAATAAAATGGGGGTAACGAAAAAAAAAAAAATTTAAATCAAAAAAATCATGTTTTTTTTCTTTAAATTTTTTTGCCCCAAAGGGTCAAAAGAAAAAAGGTTTTCAAACAAAATAAAGAAAAAAAACATGAAATTTTTTGATTTAATATCTTTTTTTCTTACCCCAAATTAAATTTTTTCCCTTTTTTATACACAACGGGGCAACTTCTGTAGTGGGTTTTAATTTGATTTTGGCCCATGTACAGTTTTTTATTTCAATTTCAATTTGAAAACCCAAAGGGGCGCCGCCGCTCTTTTCCCCTTGGGCCAAATAACGGCGCCTCTTTTAACATAAACCAACACCGAGCCCCCTCAGAATTTCTTTTTTCCCCCAAAACTCTATAAAAAATAGCTCGCCTCTGATTGGCTAAAACTGGTGAGCCCCCCCCGCTTCCCAAACCCAAACAGCTTTTGTTCTGCATTTTTTCTGGGATTTTGAACTGTCCCGCCTTTGGGAAATGATTTGGTTTTTAAATTTTTTTTCCATAGGGAAAAAAATGGGACATTGTCGCTCCTATTCTATTGGCAAAAACTCCCCATAGGGTTTTAAAAAGGGCCCCTGCCCCCAGGGCCCCATACAGGGGGGAACAGCCAGTACTCCGTCGGGGCCCGGTTAAATAAAAGGGGCCCGCTGCAAAACAGGCCCCCTTATTTCACAAAAGACAAGGGGGTGCGCGGGACAGCCGCCGACGCTTAAAAATTTTTTGGGCAGCCACGGCCCCGGGACTCCTGGAGGGGGCCCCGCGCCCCGGTCAAAAACCGCACTTAAAAGTCCCCATAGAAGTTTGGGCCCCTTTTTCTTCCCCAGCGCTGTGAAACCCGGGGCCGGGCCCCCATCCCGGGCTGCGGGCCCGGGTAAAAATTTTAAAAAAGTGAAGCTCCCCCCCCGGGGCGGGACTTTTTCTGATTCATGGGTTGGGCCGCATCCGCTGGCCCGTACAGCGCGGCGCACAGACCCGAGGAGGAGGCCCCGGCCCGGGCCACCAAACGCAAGGGGGAAAATAAGGGGGCAAAACTTTTATTTGACTAAAAATGAAACTTTTACCGGGGAAACAAAAGGGCCCCCCCCAGCAAACGTCCCCTCAACCCCCCCACACAGAAACCCCCAAACCGTTCTTCCGCACCTTTCCTTTATGTAAAGGGGCCCATTTTCCCCCTTCCCGGGGCGGGGGGGAGCCCCACTTTAAACGACCTCCCCGGGGCTTTCCCGGGGACAGAGAGGGGAAACCCACTGCGTCCCCCCTGAGGGAAATAAGTGTGAAGAGCCAAGAGCAAGGCCCGAGGGCCCTTTCCTCTTATAATTGGGGACCCTCCCGAACCCCCCCTCACTGCCTTTCCACCTTCCCCCCCGTACTTTCCCAGCCTCCCCCGCCCTGTCCCCCGGCCCCCCCCCCGCAACCCGCCCTTCCATCCCCCCCTGCCCTGACTGTCCACCCCCCCTGCCATGTTTCGTCCAGCCTCCCCCCTCCAGGGACTGTCCCCCTCCCCCCGCCAAAAGAAAAGTCCAGGGCCCCCCCCTTCCATGTACTGCCCACCTCCCCCCCGCCTTACGGGCCCAAACCTCCCCCCCGCCCCTGAAATGTCCCCGCCTCCCCCCTGCCAAGGCCCCGCCTCCCCCCGGGGGCCCCGTACTGTCCCAAACCTCCCCCTGCCATTCCCCCGCCCCCCCCCCCGCCATGCCCACCCCCCCCCTTGAAATTCCCCCCCCCCCCCCTTGTACTGTCCCGCCCCCCTTCCCAAGCCCAAAACCTCCCCCTGTACTCCCAGGGCCCCCCCTTTACGCCCCGCCTCCCCCCCTGGTTAAAATGCCCCGCCCCCTCCCGTCCGCCAGCCTCCCCCGCCATGTTTCCCAACCTCCCACCGTAAATGCCCCGTCCACCCCCCCTGCCCCTGTACTTGGGCCCCCTCCCCCTGCCATGTACTGTCCAGCCTCCCCCCTGCCATGTACTGCCCAGCCTCCCCTGTACTGCCCAGCCTCCCCCTGACATGCCCAGCCTCCCCCTGACATGCCCAGCCTCCCCCTTGTACTGTCCAGCCTCCCCCTGCCATGCCCAGCCTCCCCCTTGTACTGTCCAGCCGCCCCCCTGTACTGCCTACTGTCCAGCCTCCCTCCTGTACTGTCCAGCCTCCTTCCTGTACTGTCCAGCCTCCCCCTGTACTGTCCAGCCTCCCTACTGTACTGCCCAGCCTCCCCCTGCCATGTCCAACCTCCCCCTGCACTGCCCAGCCTCCCCCTGCCATGCCCAGCCTCCCACCATACTGCCCTGTCCAGCCTCCCCCTGTACTGCCCAGCCTCCCCCTGCACTGCCATGTCCAGCCTCCCCCTGCACTGCCATGTCCAGCCTCCCCCTGCACTGCCCTGTCCAGCCTCCCCCTGCACTGCCATGTCCAGCCTCCCCCTGCCATGTCCAGCCTCCCCCTGCCATGTCCAGCCTCCCCCCTGCCATGTCCAGCCTCCCCCTGCCATGTCCAGCCTCCCCCTGCACTGCCCTGTCCAGCCTCCCCCTGCCATGTCCAGCCTCCCCCTGCCATGTCCAGCCTCCCCCTGCACTGCCATGTCCAGCCTCCCCCTGTACTGTCCAGCCTCCCCCCCTGACCTGCCCAGCACTTTTTAATGCTTCTGTTTATGGTATTAAATACATAAAAAATACACCTGCTTTTAGTGAACCTCACTGGATCTTTCTTCCTGTTGCAAGTTAATCGCATTTAATTGTATTTTTTTTTTTTTGTGGTCACCCCAGATTTTTTTTTTTCTGTGGTGCTCTGGGGGGGTGGAGTGGCAGGATAGGGGTGGGGGGACGACACAGGATTTGAAAGGGACAGGGGTGGGGCCCAGATGTTTCAGCAGTATGGGGCCCTGAAATTTCTGATGGCGGCCCTGACTGTCGCTCCTATTCTGATTGGCTGGTTTAATGCCCGACCAATGAGAAATAGCTTAAACAATTTTGGGAATTACTGTATTTTCCCCCGGGAATTTTCTCTATTTTGCAATTCCCTAATTAGCGCGGTTCTCGGCGACAAACGCGTTGTTCGGTTTTTAACTGCTTTATTTGTAAAAAAGGTTCGGCTCTTTATCTGATAATGTTTTACACTTAATAAAAATTATTTTTTTTATTAATACCCATATCCCGCAGGCGCTGAGCCCGAGATTTCAGAGTCCCCCATCTCTCCATAGACTATAATGGGAGAAGTAGCTCACGCTCTATTGGCTGGGATAGCCAAGCCCCCGCTACTCAGCCAATCACTCTTTTTTTGTTTTTTTAAATTTGTTTTTTTGAATTATCCCGCCGGGGTTTTCTGTTTGGGTCAAAACTTCTCCATAGACTAGAATGGGTCTTTGTTGCTCCTATTCTGATTGGTCAATAGTTCTCCATGGGTTTTAATGGGGTCTCTGTCGCTCCTATTCTGATTGGCTGACTAGCCAAGTCCCCGGTAGCTTAACCAATCAGCTCTTTTCAGCATTTTTACTGTATTTTGAACTGTCCCGCCTTTGATTTCTGATTGGTCAATCCTTCCTCATAGTTTTAAATGGTTCACTGTCGTCCTATTCGATTGGCCGTTTATGCCGACCAATGAGAATGGGTTTCAGAATTTGAATTACTGTATTTCCCGGGGCAATTTACAATATCATAATCTTGATGTTGCGCCGTTCTCGAGTTTGGGAAAATGTTTTTTTTTACTATGTTTATTTTTGAGGTTCAGCTCTTTCTGAAAACTTTTTTTCCGCCTTTATAAAGGCGATTTTTTTCGTAATAATACTCCTGCTTCACGGAGCGGAGCGCCGAGATTTGTGTAGCGATCTTCTGTATGTTTCCTCGCATGTTGCGATCCTGCTTCACTTCGCCTCTGCCGGAGCATTTAGAAAAAAAAAAAACCCAGGTCTGCCTGTCGGAGCTGCCGAGCGCTGCACTGCACATCGCTTTGCCGACTCGCCATTGTACATGCCTCAGAGTTATCGAGCGCGCCGCGTCCTGCCCCGGAACGCCTACCCTGCGCCCACACCGCGGGGCGCAGCTGAAAGTGGCGAACGCTGCGCCTAACACCGCATCCCTGCATCCGACAGCGGGATTCGGGCCAGGAGGCACAATATATGCCAGAAAACAGGCGTAAAGCACGTTCATACATGTCGCCCTAAGTCACCAATTGGCATTGGCCACAATTTATTTTTCTGCCTTTGTATTTGGAGATGATGAATTTACATTGCAACTATAGAAGGACCTCTAAAACATTTAAAGGATCCAAAACTGAATGCTTCATAAATTGAGCTTGGTATGTGATTAATTGCTGTATTCTCACATATGAGGTGCGACACTCTAATCCAATTAATGTAGGAAACCAATATCTGACAAATAGATGGAATCGTTTTAATCCAAATATCCTAATTTTGTATGTATAGTTCTTATGCAGTAAAGCCAGGGTAGTCTTATACTGCAATCATAATCTTTTCCATCTCATCTCATCTGGGCAAATGAAGAGAGTATGTCTGCAGGATCAGACTACACAGGGTCTTTGTGTAGTCTGTAACCATGGACACACATAGGTCTGCATAAGAGCTGTAGACACAAAACAGTAGGATGTAATAATAATTGCCAAATTATAATTAACCGGGTTATATATAGGCTAAATAAAATCTATTTATCTATCTAGGAAATTACAGCTATATCTATCTATCTATCTATCTATCTATCTATCTATCATCTATGTATCTATCAATTGCGAAAATTACAGTTGTATCTATTGACACTACAGCTGACCTAGTACTAGTTTGAGGGACACTGCTGAAATGGGTACAGAGACATACCTCAGCCCTAGTGCCTGGGGGCATGATAGGTGAGGGGTCCTGTTATAGATTTTACATTGATGCCTTATATAATGCTCTCCACTGTTATCCATGAACATTTTTAAGAAAGAGGTCAAAGGTGATAAAAGCGATAGATCATAGAAGTGAAGGAAGCAAAAAAAAAAGACAGCCATTTCACCAATCCATACTGATAATTTTAAGGACTGCATGGAATTCACTCCAAGAGAAAGCATTGTAGTAACTACCATAAATGTCTTTCTTGGCTTTATTGTGGAAAACATGTTCAAACCACACCACAGAACAACACTTCCACTTACATGCTTGAAACAGCAGATATATTCTTGGTCATAGCACTGGGAGCATATCTGTTGTTCAAAATGCATAAACTGAATATTGTTTCGATCTACTATGTCTGGTTGTTCAACCTGATTCTCTACAATAAAGCCAAGTTTTCTATCCTGTTATATCAGACTGCTGGGTTTTCGACATTCACGCTAGGTCTAGAAAGCCACATTTGAGTAAATATCAGATTCCTCATAGGTCATTCCAGAGCTGTTTACAATGTTATCTAGTCTTCTGGACCATCACTCACCTACAATACATATCTTTTCACAATCTTTCTGTGTGTTGAACCTGTTCTCATTTCCTCCACAGCCGCCATACCAGAAACGTGCACAGCTCTTGGTTTCCGAGTCATAATACCACTTTAGAAGAAACTCCCGACAGGTTCCCTCCTCCTTTGGCAGTTTACATGCCTCAGGTCCCACTAGGAGAAAACAATGAGATATGAGAAGATTTCTTAAAGACACAAAAGGAAGCTACAAATGTACGATATATGTGTAATTGAATTAGAACATGAAGTACACACATGAAAGTCACCAGTAGAATGAAATCTTAGTAATACATTATTATTATAATTTATCAATGCAAATGTAGCTAACACTATACTAAAGAGCCATTCCAAAGAATATATACAGTGTCCCTGTGGACAACGCTTGTACCAAATAAGCAAAAATCAAACACTAAGAACTGAGACTACATCAGCTTTTTAGTAAATGACTGACTATTTTCTTGACTATGGTTCAAAGCAATGTATTGGAATATGTAGCTAGTTGCTCAGTTGTTGTTCTCTACATTAAGGGCGACATACATGTACGGGGCTGCGCGAGAAAACCAGCCCAGTTCGCTCTTTTTGTAACCAAGCGCACTCCAATATCAGAGCACCCGTGGCACTTTGTAATGCGCCTGAGATCAGGGGACATGCTGGAGGCGTGTCACACTACAATCGTACAAAGCTATACATTTATAGCTTTAGTACTGCAAATTCAGGCACATTACTGCTGGAGGTAAACCACTTTAAAAATGGTTTACCTGAGCCAGAAGTGTTGCTTGGTAGCTAGAAAGTGCTAAATCTATGACCCGCAGTAGAACAGGTTCACAGATTCAAGCGCATTCTACACTACAAATGTGCGCAAAAAAATGGCACCTGGGCACCAAAAATCATTCATATCGCCATAAGTGGTCAAAGATGGTATTGCAAGAGACAAAAGTGCAAATGAAGCACTTCATAAAATGACAGCTGTTCCATTGTGAGAACAAAGGCTTGGAGGCTTGGAGGCATGACATAGATTTGACATAGACTTGACCCTTGCACTCCTGGCACTGGTTTCAAAATCTACAATTTCAGTCACATTTTAATACAGTTTATGTGCTATTCTGGACCTTATTATAGGATGACATGTGTTGGCTTTTTAGAAAAAGTATTAAGCCTTACAAATTGCTTCTCTTTGAACTCCAAGAAGATGGAAAAAAAAAACTAGTTTCTCACGCAGTACTTTAGATGTCTAGATAACACAATGCATGCTCTTTGGATTAGTTCCAGTAGATGTTACGTTCTGCCTGGCAATACATCAGATTTATATCAAAAGCATATGTTTGTAGATTAGACGGGAATGACGTCATTTTATTTTTTTCAGCCTTTTCAACATTGATTGGTTGTTATCTTTAGTTTTTTTTTCCGTTAACTAAAAAAAATGTTTCAATGGCCAAAACTGGAAAAACTACTGCTAAGCCTGCTAACCCCAGAGAATTCTGGGAAAACATGAACAAATTACTGAGCACTATCCCCAGCAGTTTAATATCAATGCGTATAATATGGCACAGATGTACAATTACCCACAATTCCGTACGACTTAAATCAAGCTCTTAAGTAAGGATAAAACAGTGTCCAAAATGTGTTCACTGTGGAATTCTGGGTAAAGCTACATATGGCCTCAAGCTTAACGTGACAGATTTATGGCTGTAGGCTTATGTATGCCTGATAACAGCATGTAGACATAGAACAGGAAAACCAATGGGCCTTTTCTAGGGCAGAAGAGCTTATTGATTGGTTTATTACTCATACTCATTCATTTATTAATGATGAAATGTGGTTTATAATTAAGAAATTATCTGAAAAAAAAACTAAGCTATTTATCGGATGTTCCTGCACCAATGTTTAATTGGCTACACACACTCTTATTCATAGATAATTTATAGTTAATGAAGGGATGATGAAAGTATTATATCTGTCTATGATATTTAACTTCTATTAACATGTCATGATAATTGGTTTCATTGCCCACATGCCAAAATTGCTATCCTTTATCATCAATCTTTTTTAAAACTGTATTCATTGTGCTATAGAACATTCATGCCTGGAACAAGCTTAGAGGAGGTGGAGACTTCAACAATGACCATTGGTCATTTTTTCCAAATCTAGTATCGTATCGATATGTCAGGAGATGTTCTATACAATATTTGAGAAACTTAAAACTATTATTAATATAGGACAGAAAGGAGAAAGTATAAAGCATCTCGTCTAAGGTTCATCCCACATCATCTTGTGATGCCTGATAACTATCCATTCACTAGACTCCCCAATTGTCGCTCTACATTTGACAATTGTCATGGAGGTTGTATAGAAAAGAACTATGGGCAACATGTATGAAAATTGTCTTGGTCTAAAACTCACTTTGTTGCCCATAGCGACCAATCAGAGCGCCCCTCTCATTTTTCCAGAGCACTATATGAAATGAAATGGGAGCTCTGATTGGTTGCTATGGACAACAAAGTGAGTTTTAGACCAAGACAGTTTTCATACATGTGGCCCTATGTGTAAGAAACTGGTGAAGAACCGTTATATTTCTGATACTGCTGGTACGATTATGCCAGATGTAATTGCTATCACGACTCTGATTTACTGATAATTCCAATTCCAATACATTTTCTTTATGGCCAACTTCAGTAGCAGTGAATGTTCAGTATTTACTAAGATGTTGGTGACCAAGCTAATCTAGAGGTTTGCTATATGTCTCCAGTCTGTTTATTCCTGAATGTGCCTTTTATCTTAAAAAGATCATAATTGTTTTGCTGATGTGTTAGTTGTGTGTATATATATATATATATACATATATATATATATATATATATATATATAAATATATATTTATATATGTATATATATATATATATATATATATATATATATACTTGTACTTTATTTTACACTACTTTGTAGTGTTTAATTGTATTCCCACTTTTTCTACTGGTATGTAACAAAGTTAACTTGACAGATAATGCACCATGATATCACAGCGCATAAAGTTTTCTCAACTTTTTCAATGCTTTTAATGGCTTT
The DNA here is from genome assembly GCA_025379985.1 of Phyllomedusa bahiana. Classification (NCBI taxonomy): domain Eukaryota; kingdom Metazoa; phylum Chordata; class Amphibia; order Anura; family Hylidae; genus Phyllomedusa; species Phyllomedusa bahiana. The sequence goes on from JAODAL010000764.1 coordinate 128,962, forward strand.
TGTTGTGATCTAAGATAAACCAGAAGTTAAAGGGATATTCCCACAAAGCCACTTCCTGCTAGCAGGTCAGCCCGTAGCTAGCCACGAGCTGACTGTGTTACAGAATGAGGAAGGAGTTTCTAATATAGCCGAGCAAGCATTCGGTACTCTCATAGACATAAATGGGGGAAGCTGCCAAAGTGAAGACATCTCCCATTTGAGTTAAACTTTGCTATAGCCATATTAATTGGAGTAAAATCTTAAATACTAAATGATATGACCTTAGTGATATCACTAGTTACTAATCATCTAATTGGCTTCATACCTTGTCATATCAATTTATAAACGGTCTGTTAATTACTAGCAAACACAATAAGACAGTTAGGATGTATATTTTAATTCATTATTCAGTGTAGGTATTTTGCACCTCATATGAAGTACAGAGAAAATCTAAAATACTATCTTCAAATATTTATTTCCTGATTGGTTATGTTATATTTCTTCAACTGGGCATTAGTTAAAAAGTAAAATTATGTGACATTTTTATGTTATTGAAAAAGAGCCTGACTCCAGTATTATTTTTACCACCAAATAAGTAGTCACAAATATACAATGTTTGCTACCATTATGAATTTCACTGTGCAGGTTATGCAGACGAAGCATTTGCTGTACTGACTTTTCTTTAGTACACTCCCTTTAGTACAGATGGGAGGATGACACAAGATAGACAAACGTCATTTTGAAAGCCTCTCAATTTTAGGGGACATCCCTTATATGTGAAAATTTAAAGGACTATCATTGATATCGTTAAAAATTCTGATCCTCATTTGGACTGTCAATTTGTATTATGTAGCCAGCTTTTTACAATGTCTTAAAGACTCTTAATAAAACTATTTCTTTGTTCACATTTATGTCATAGATTCCTTCTGGAACCTCCGTCACATGTTCCCCTGCGCTATTTATTCCTTCTAAAAGGCAGACACCACAGCAGAAACTCCATGGACCCATTGTAATCACTAAGGTCCATCAGGCACCATTGGTATCCATTGTGAAACGGATCCTTTAATGTCCGTTTTCACCTCTTTGACAGAAGTTCCAAATATAACCTCCGATGCAGATGTGAACCTAAAATTGTTAAACTAAAAATGCCCTTATCCTATCCAATGTTTCAATTTTCCGGAGCATTTCAAGAGATGAAAGCTGAACTTCGATGAGTTACAGTAACTAACAAACACACTTAGGGCGACATGTATGAACATGGCTGCGCCAGTTTTCTAGCGTGCTTTGTGGCCAAAAACCTGCCGTAGCCCTGCTCAATAGATGTATGAACATTCATACCTGCAAACTTGGCACATTTTGCAGCAGACACAACATTTTTGAATTCTGCAACTTTGCGGAGGCGTGTCATGCCAGAATCATACGATTGCGCCAAAGTTTGGCTCAAAATGTTCGACTGTGCCAAGGTTTGGTGTATAACTGTTGTACAAATCCATACTAATTTCAAAGTGGTATGGCTGTGACAAATGTTGCCGTAAAACGGGACACATGTATAAAGTGCTATGAGACACCCTCTACACTCCTCTAAAGTGATTTAAAACTGACGTGTCATTGCTAAGTTTCATACATGTCGCCCATAGAGTCCCTAAGAGTTTAAATAGTCAGTATAATTGACAGCACATCATAGTTTCTGTGCATCAACTTTCTGATAAACAATTGAGGCAATTTATTAGAACCATAAATCCCAACCATAATATTGTATGGTATCTACTACTTGCAGATGAAATAGGGCACTGTGCAAGACTATTACTAAAGCCCCTTTCATTCCAATAGATCATCACAGAATACCCAAATGAGTTTCTCTAACAAAAATTACATGTATTTGTAAGCTATGAGCTTCATTAGCCCAGGTGCTTAAATGTAATGTAATAAACTGTAGGAAGCAGCTTATTGTATTTTGGTTGACAATGGGCCCCTTATCAATCAGCCCCAGCTGCACAGGTTACACAAATTTTTAGGCCACCACTATTGTTACAGTTTGATAATGCAAAAGTATGTGTAGTTGTCCTCATTTAGCTTCAGTGTGTGTTTGCATTAGAGAAATCCATTTTTCCTGTTCATTATTTTTTTTATAAACAAAGCCAAATCCCACACAGGAAAAAAAAAAAAAGTGGTTTCTCCTGAAATTTGTATTTCAGTAAATAATTGTGTTTACAGTGAAGTAAGAATCTGGAGCATATTTCTAAGATCTCCATGTTATATGGTATTGGTTCTGTTTTTCCTCCCAGAAATTTTACTATAAAATAGTCAGCTGGGTGTTATCAATTGGCAGGAGAGAAGTGTCCATTCACAATCTGACATTGTTCAATCAATACTGGTAGAGTCATGCCGTGCATGCAGGGACACACCCTGTTGACAGTTGGAATTATAAGGCTATGTTCACACGGCGTAATTGCGGCGCGTACAGTACGTGTATTCGCCACAAGTAATTCAAATGTCACTTATCTCCCCGCGCGTACAATACGATCGTAGAGAACTATGGATTACCGTAATTTCAGCGCGCATCTCGCTTGTATTAGAATGCAAATACGACACGAAATACATGCTGAAATTTTCCCATGTCAACATACCCTAACATGCAGCTGATCATAAAGTAGTTATTTTGTAGAAGGAATAACAGAGGAACCGCACAACAGAGAGTTATAACAGAAGATGCTCCAGAATTGCTATTTCACTGGGAATTCAAGTATTTATTAAAAAAGACATTTCAGGAGTTGTTCAGGAGATACCAGTTCTCGTTCCCTGCTAGTGCTCATTCCTGTATTACAGGCATCCTCAAACTGCGGCCCTCCAGCTGTTGGGAAACTACAACTCCCATCATGCCCACTGTTATATATTATATAAATGCATAATGGGAGTTGTAGTTTCCCAACAGCTGGAGGAGCACAGTTTGAGGATGCCTGCTGTATTAAATAAAAAAGAAAAATACCAAAGTTAAAATGGATCTCTAGAATACAAGTGTGAACTAATTTTCAAGTAATAGTGGAGATTTGCTGAAGAGTCACATTATTTTTCTTTCCATTAACAAAATAAATGTTGGACTCAGCAATGACTCTAACTATTCTCGTGTTAACAGACGTACATAAAATTACAACAAAAGTTGTTATAAGGCAGTATGAAAGTTGTGACTTCTAAAGTGGAAAATGGACAACAATTTTGGCTGGAACTCTGGACTATTTCACAATTTACATCCACAGACTTTCTTGGATTTTATGCAGTGTTGGCTACATGCGCTTTGTGTCCCAAGCATTGTACAATCACATGTGCTTCAGTTTATTTTTTATTAAGTTTGCATCTGTTTGGGACCGAGTAACATTTGAAAACTGAAAACAGATCCATGAATCATTTTAATGAAATATTTTAGAAACAAGCTGCAGACTCACATATGTGTACTGTATTATGTTTGTTAAAAATTTTCCATGACTTGGGAATACATTCCTGGGGAGAGAAACAGATTCGAAAGAACACCCCTCTTATAAGGCTCACTATATTGTTAACGCTGTCATGTAGCCTTTCATAAGTAGTCAAAAATGGCCTGTTCCAGTATAAAAGACACAATTGATTTATTTAAATATGGTATCCTCGTCTGTATTCCAATACATTGCAATTATTAAAAAGACAAACAAGCCCTGCTTTATAACCTCGGGGTCTACCCTTTGAGGGAAAAAAAAAAAAACATTTCACAGCTGAAAAGTGTTTACTCTTACATTGCCCAGTGGATTAATAAAATGATTTCTGTTCATTTCAAGACTCAGAAATATTTTTCTTGGCTTCAAGTGTTCTTTATTATTATACATATCTTGCACCTTTCCTTTACCTTTGTTATTTGGAATGGCCCTTTCCCACACTTTAAGGGTTTGTCCAACTGCCCCCCCAAAAATATAAAATAGACATGACTGGTAGAAAAGAATGGACCACAGTTGTATAAAATAACAAAAAAAAATGTACTCACTTTTTAAATCCACTTCCGATCCAGCATTGAAGCTCTGGAAGTTGCTACCATGTTTGTTCACTTCTGGTTGGCATGTGACTGCTGCAGTCAATCTTTGACTTTAGTGGCCACATGCTCTTCCAATGAAATCACTGCTCAAGATGTGAATGACATATGAGTGGTGATGGCAATGGACCAACACAGGACCAATGCAACAGCCATTCAATGGCTTCAAGAGTCATGTGCCATTCCATTGATAACACTACTCAGGATGCGTATGAGTGGTGATATCAGTGGAAGGGCATGTGACCACTGCTGCAGTCAATTGGTGGCCTCAGTGATAACTTGTTTCACTGACATCACATCTTAAGTGCCATTCAAATCCTGTGCAGTGATGTCAATGGAATGACATCTGCCTACAGGATGCAAACCGTTCTTGGAGCAACCTTCAGTGCTTCAATGCTGGATCGGGTTTGGATTAAAAAGGTGAATACATTTCTTATATTTTTTTACACTTTGGGGCTATTTTAAGTTTTTAGGGGGAGAATGGTGCTGTTCCTGGAAAAATAGCAGAATCTTTTATCTAATCCTGAATATTTCCTACAAGCTTGATTCTTTCTCTGTCTTGATCATATCTCACGTTCAGTTGCATCCAAACTCTTCTTTGTTCTTTTAAATTCAATAAAGAAGCACAAGTTTATCTGAGCTATAAAAACGAAGATGAATCATTTAGTGGTTTTAATGTATGCAAAACACATGTATGAATCTTCCCGGGATTTAGCTTGAGGTTTAAAGTGGTAACTGACTGATGCCCTTCTTCAAGACAAAATCCATAAACATTGTATCTTTAATTCACAAGAGTCCTCTTTTCAAAAAGTTGAGGTCTTTCTGGGTGAAGCCTTCTGCGTCTGAACACTACTTTCCTGCCTGGACGCCGGTTGAAATTACCTGCAAGTGTTTTTGATTCCAGAATTGGAAGTTGCATATTTTTCTCAACATCTGAAATAAACAAATTAACAAATGAAAAAAAATTGAATCTTAACTAGTTTAATATGAGACAGAAAGAAAAGAAAGGTAAAATCAGATTTTCCGACTAATGATGGCTTTGCTGAAGAAGCATTCAAGATTAAGTAGATCTTGAAGGAACACCTGCAACTACCCAACAGCAAAAATTAAAACAAGAAAAAAACGTATTACATGATCAACCTAGGAAATGATAAGAAATGATGATTTGTTAGATGGCTACAATAGGAAGTAATATCTATGTCAATGTAATTTAGTATGAATGAAAGGTAAGATGGCTTTCATGATGGAAACTCCAAATCTATAAAAAAAAATAATTTCTGAGCTCACACATGGCAGAGTCCTGTGCTCGGAGCTTGTACAGCAGTGAATAGTCATACAGCCTCTGTAAGCTGTCAGAGGGGCTCATTTGGGAAGCACATGTGTGGCTTTATTTTCCACTAAAAATCATGGAAAAATGTCTCAAATATAGTTCCTGAACTGAATATAGCAGCATGGAATTAGAGGCATATGGAGGTACAGTATAGACCTAATGCACCTCCATGGCAGCAATGTTACCAAATCCAAGACATACTGTTAATCAGTCCTAAGTTTCTACCAATACTGAATATTGGTTGTTTATTGAATATTGTTAGATGTTAGGGTAAGTTCACACGGCTTAATCGTGCGGCGTACTGTACGCCCCGCAATTACGCCGGGTGTTCGGGAGTCGCGCTGATCGGCGCATACTCCCGCTCCTATTAGAGTGCAGTACCGCACAAAATGCGCCCCAAAATAAGCCGTGTAAACATACCCTTACATTTTTGCTGGCTGTTTTCTTTGTGAAGATAGTAACATAGTATGGTTGGAAAAATATGTATGTCCATCAAGTTCAACCAAGGTTAATATTGACTATTTATTAAATGGTCCAGTTTGTGTACATTTCTTAACAGAAAATTTGGTATTTTGATTTGATTCCTAAGAAAGACCATATTTAAAAGTTTATTGGTTTGCATGTTGATGTAAATTCTCTGCTCCATTGTGTCTTCCAGTGCTTTGAAATACCATAGAAGTGGCTGAAATTGTTAAATGTAAAAAATAGAAATCAGAAGCCCAATCATTGTTATGTAAGACAAAAACTAAGGGGTTAAGACAAGCCAAATAAAAATGCATAGAAGAGGTGGTCCACTTTGTACATTAAGCGGCACTGAACCAAACATCTAAAACAGTTGGTTATACACGTGAAGTCAGGCTTCAACAGATACTTTTGTAGTGCAGTTTCTTTATAACTACACTCAATGGGAGTTATAATTTTTGAGAAAAGTCCCACAACTTTAAGCAAATTACTGTCGAGAAATGAACTACTGCTTAGTCCCCAATAGATATACTAGTTTAGGGCTATATACAAGTACTGGACCATTTCAATTTTATTATAATTTAAAGCTTAACTGTAGTTTCAGGTACATTTTCAGGATAAGCTGTCATGTGTACATTTGGAGTAGAATTATTGTCCATTGTGTAACTTTTATATGACAGTATTTCCAGTTTTCCCTTCCACAGGACCCATCTCTGACTGTTAATTTTTCCTAAGATAGTGGGTGGAGACTAGTTATGATGTTCCTTATTCACTCCACCACAAACACACAGAACAGGAGATCCTGTTCCCCTACATATTTATAGCGCACGATCAAAAGCAGCAGTAAGAAATTCTCAAGCCTTACTGAGCATGAGTGTAATTATAGCCATAGCAGCCACAGCAACTGCTATGGGGTACAGAGGTTGTGGGGACACATTCAAGTATATCTATTTGTGAGGAATAACAAGTTTGTGGCTTTCTGCTATCTAGAACTACTATGTGAATTTTTGGACATATTCATATATTTATCATTACTTTTAGTTTCCTATATTTAGGTGGTGAGAGCCTATGCAATGGGGCCCTATGAATACTAGGTAGACCCCTGTATTTCAGCAGTGTAAGCTGTGAATCCAACACTAGGGTGAAAGAGAATACTTACTAGAGCTTTCTCTGTATGCGTCTCTCTTTAGCCTTTCTCCCCTCCTATCCCCTCCCCTTCCCATAGACTTCTATTGGCAGCATGTAATCTGATCTCCCAGTCTGCTGACAGTCTGGCTTCAGCAAGTTTTCTACAGTTCATGAAGTGTTTATCAGGAAATAGAAGGAAAGAGCTTCACAAGTGGAGAAAGAGGAATTTTTCTCTAACAAGTAATACTACAATTCCTATTCCTACATTCACTTGCAGTATTGCTATAAATCAATTTTTTAGAGAAGATAGGGCCTTATGTATGAACAGTCTCTAGTTCTAAGATAACAACCAATAAGAGCTCCCCTTGTCCCCCATAATGTATATTTAATGGTTTAAGTAAAAATCTGAAATACTTCAAATGGTTTTATATCTAACTTTTTTATTTTGTTTTATTTAGTTTGTAATTATTTGTAATATTACACTACTTTGTCCTTTCATGTGAGATAAATCAGATGTATGAACAACTCATGTAAATTCACTGGAAATTAATTTGTATAAAGAGAAAATAATATTATTGAAGTTATTGCTTTCTTTGATATTTTGGTAGAAGAACATTGCATTCAGAAATCGTTTGTAAGATTGACCATGATATTTAAATTTTATCAATCATGTCCTTTCCTCTTTTTCTTTGGGCAAATGACCTAAGCACAGACTTAGTAGCTCATAGAACCAAAATTTGGATCTGGAATTTCCACCCTGTTAACAGAGATGTTTGATGGTTAAGTTATAATGGTTAAATTATGTTGGTTATCTTGGTCATGCTTTGATGTTTCAAAACACGTAACACATTTACTGCTTCTCTCCAGTTGCCGGCAACTACTATGGAACATAAAGCCTGTGGGGTAAAGAGGGCCTTAAAAGTTGATGGTTAATATTAAAAAAGAGTGAGTAGCATATACCCATGGCTGGTACTTACATGTTTTTTGACACCTATTGATGCATTCAGCTTCAGTGTCAAATCTATTGCCATTGCCACCGCACCCACCATACCAAACCTGGGTGCAAATCTTGTTTGTCTTGTCAAAGAACCACTTAACCTCATTCTCCTTGCACTGGGTGCCCATATCCACATCTAGCTCACATGGATCTGTTAAAGTGGAATTTCAGAAAGTGTGCAGAAAGTTACAAGGTGAACAGGCAGAAATTGGGCATACCTTTGGATGTATTATTAGGTGACCTGCATACATGTGGTCTTCTAGAGGTTACCCAGGTATGATACAACTAGAAGAATAATTTCTTAATAATGTATAGGAAATAGTGGGGGGAGTAAATGTTAATCATATCTCGTGTCTGCTTAGATTAATATGTGCTATAAACTCAAACCAACCATTACTGCGAGAAGAAAGAAAGCAAAAGAGGAGTCGTGGACAGATGTATTTTTTTCTGAAACATTAAAGGTGAAATAATCAATAAAAATGTTTAACCTTTTGAAGAAAGCGTTCCAAATATAAATAGTTACACAGGTAGGGAAGGAAAAAGTCATACAACATTACAGTAGACGGGGCTATCCTACAATGGAAATTTAGAATAGGACATAAATGTCTGACTGTTAAGGGCCTCACTGCTAGGAGCTCCATGATCACTAGAGTGGGGGACTTGATCCCTCATTCCACCTCACTTGATGACCACAGTGAGGAGATTAAATTAAGATGTGTACAAGTATAGGCTCATTCAATGGAGCAACAGGGTGCATTCTCCACTCAAATTTCTGCGCTTGTGCAGTGCAAAGGGATAGAGGGACTTGCCATCCTCATTCTAGTGATTGGTGAGGGTCCCAGCAGCAGGTATCCAGCAATTAGGGATTAATTACCTGTCATGTGATAAGTGTCCATTTTTGGGAGAACCACATTATATATAGTGAAATATCTCCACATGACTACCTCTTTGACAATAAACTCCTCTTTTTTTTGACTTCAGTTTCTTGACTGATTTTCCATTTCTCTGACTGTCTTGTATACTTGGCATCTTACTTTAAGGCCGTGTTCACACGGCTTATTCAAGCCGTAATTGCGGGCCGGATTTCGCCCGCAGTTACGGCTTGAATAAGGGGCGGGACGGGGACAGGGCTGGGGGCGCGGCGGGGGAGCTGCTCGCCGGCCCCATAGACAATGCGTATGTCACTTTCTCGCCGAGCGGGGAGGAGCGACGGAATCCACAGTTCTCTATGAGAACTGAGGATTACCGTAATGACAGGGACAGATTGGAGCCGTACTGAAGCGCAAATCCGGCGCGCAGTACGGCTCCGATCCGCGGCCAAATAAGCCGTGTGAACGGGGCCTAAGAGAACTACTCCTCTAGAAGATCATTATTTAATGCGATTTTGAATTGCTCTTTTCTAGAGGTCACACAGTAGAAAAGCCGCGGTGATAAAATTCTACGATATGGAGCTTAAGGTCAACCAATGTCCATTATGTTCATTATATTCCATGTGGTGGACCATTTGGATCCTTTATGACTTTTGAGTGATTTGCTCATTTATGATTCTGGTTTTAGCAGGAATCATAGGTCCACTTGTTTACATGGTGGCAACAAAATTGCTTGAGCAGGTGGTAATTCAAAACAGGCTCGCTAAAGTAATGCATTTAGATAGCAGCAATATATTTTGTAAAATATTATATGAATCTTTATGGTTTTCTTTTTATAATGTATAAAAGTTAGATGGGTTGTCTCATCAAAAACATCCCCTTTTAAAATGCAGCCACAAAACTGATCAGTTGATTGCCTGTGCGGCTGTGTACTTTGGGTTATAGAAGAGTGTCCTGGACCATACATTTGTTAAATGTAGTAAACTAATTCAGAAGAGGCAGGTGTGTGTCTTTCAGTTATGATTCACAAATCAACCTAAAGATGCAAAGTTCAGCACAGGTTTGGTAATGGGGTATAATGGCTTTTGCAAATGGCTTTGTGATTTATATTAAGGACAAGCAGCCATTATTGCGTCTAATAACTGGCAAATTGCTACTAATATAAACAGCACCATCAGTACAAGTAAACCACGGTGGTGTACATATAAAGCCACTGGAAATGTTATCTTGAGTTTTAGTAACTATATAGAATAAATGTGATTATGTTATGCTTAACAGTGACCTGTGGCATCTCCTGACAGGTCTATTTTAGTTACTACTTATGTTCCCCATTAAATAACAATTCAGGAATAGCCTTTTTTATAACTCTGGGTTGTGCTGTTCTTCTGTTTTTCCTTCAAGAAATGTATTACTGAATAAGTCAAATGGGTGTTACCATTCCATTATTGAAGGGGTGTGTCCCTGCACGCACTGACTCTCTGTTTTGATTGGATAATGTTAGACTGTGCAGGGACATACCCACAACTGGTAACACTAATCATACAGATTTTTAGGAGGAATTACAGAGGAACCACACAACATCACACTACAGAGATCTAACCAAAGATGTCCAGAATATTTTAATGTGAAGCACAAGAATTTAAACAGACATGTAAGGAACAGCCATAGGTCTTCTTTGCTGCAGAATTTTGCAGATTTTTCCATGATTCACCTCAACTTTTCATGCTAAGTTTTTTTCGTTAATAGTTCCACCCCATCTACATTCATTGTACTGTAAACTGATGTAGATTTGCAGTGAAAATCCGCAGTGTGTGAATTCACCCCAGTGTTTACTCTTTGTAAACAATATTAGCAATGAACTTACAAAATCTATAGTAAATGTACAGTGTATTTTAATAACTCTTAGCCCTAAATGAAAATCTGTGAAAATAATTCACTAAGCATTAGAATGATACATTGCTATTCAAAATAACAACAGTAATAGACTTATTATTACAGGCACCATATAGCCAAAATCATAAGTCAATATATATCATTTACATTATATTTAATTTAATTTTGACCAGTTAACACAAGTGTAATATGGGAGCATTTTTGTACCCTTAAAAGGGTCACAAATCTTGGCCTGATCATGTCTCTAATTACTAAAATCAACATTGTGGGTTCTTATGATTGTGTTAATTGGAATGATCAGACCGGTGACTTGGCTGGAATTTGCAGACGCAATACATGAAAGTGACCTAAAATATATTGCTACATTAGCTTTATATTGCTTTAGTAAGCTTGCACCACTCCTGAGTTATGGCCTCTGTAATAGTCCACAGCTGCATTTACAGTTCTGCAGACTTCATAGCCATAATTTCCAAGTACTCCTTGCTGACTCACTACCCGCAAAGAGTTTGCTTTGGTGATTTGTACTTTAGCAAGTGGAGTCTTCACATCAGGGACTATACAGTAGTGTAATATAGACAAAACTAATTGTTGCATTGTAATCTCAGGGCTCAGCTGGGCTGTGTCTGCCAACAGGCCTGTTGACTAGTTCCAGCCAACAGAACTGTAAATGTAGCTTGAATTGATGAGATGTTGATGCATATACAGTAATGTACCTTGGGCACAGAAATAGCATGGCTCTGTATACATTTACTGGGACAGAATTGGGGTTAAATATGCAGGAAAAGCACTGGGATATACTGGTTACCAGTAAACTAAGCAGTGTCACTCAGTGTCAAGCAACAGCTGTAAAAGCAAGAATATTTTAGGGTATATACAAACAGGGATAAAAACTAAACTTAAGTGTCTTCTTCAACCTATGTAACTCTGTAATACATTATGTAAGTGCACTTAAAATGAAATACAAGGTTAATGGTATGTTTTAAAGCTTAGCTGTATGCTAGTTGAGGTGTAATAAGCATCATGTAACCAACATGCGTGTATTAGCAATATGTGCTACTTCTCTTCACTTGTCCTCTTCACGCTTAGATTGTGTTTCTATCTGATTGTGAATTTCATTTCTCTGTTTCACCAAGGGAGCAGAAAAATGAAACTCAAGCTGCGACAGGTCAGATGACAGACAACAGGACACCTGTGAGATCCTACTGACTATGGATGTAGTCTGTTGCTTTCCGTCCTGGTGTCTGTCATTTTGACAGAAGTATTAATATTGTGTGTTGTTCTAGTCTTCGTTGGAGGTGACGGATCCTGCTAGAACGTTAGTCTTAAGGAGTTGGGTTATTTCAGGAGGTGACTAATTTCTATTTTAACCTTTTCTTCATTACTCACCTATTTCAGGAGTATCCAGAGGTTCTGTGCTCATTACCCTTTCATGATTTTCCACAACCTCTGGCTGGGTCTGAGATTCACCTGTAACACAGAATTGAGTACATTCATGTCTATAAAATAACTCACCCATTGACTTTCTACTCTACTGAAACCAGAACCTTCTATTAACAGCCCATAAAAAGTGCAGTTATAGCCATTGATTCAAAATGGGTAAGAATATGTTGTACTTTATATTGTATATGACTGTTGCCTATGTAGGTGTCATGTGAAGGGTGTAATCTGTCAAATACACAGTAGTCTAAATGCTGCCTCTGACTCTTAAAGGGGTGTTTTCATCGTGCACTTTAATAGGGTATAAATAAATATGGCAACAAAATCTGGAACAGGCCCCCGAAAGTGTTCGCTCAGAACATAGAACTCGTAGCGCTTGTGTGTGACTCTCCATTCTGTTCTGTAGTGCAGTCAAACACACCGCTATACGTGGAACTCCCAAAGAACAAAATGAGAAGTCGATTGCCAGCGACACTGGCTCTTCATTCTGAGTTGACACTTTCATTGCCCTGTTTCAGAGAAAGTTGCAGGTCCTGTACCTATCAGACTTTGATGGTACATCCTATCAATAAGCCATCAAAGTGCAAAGTGGGAACACCCCTTTAAATTGTCAGATGTTTGAGGCTACAACTACTCTGATCAATATATTATGCATCACTTCAAATATGGTATTCCTAAAACACCCGATCAGTTCTGACAATAACATTTTCCTAGAGAGAGACTTCCAGCAATATTACTGTTTTGTAAATGGAGACTAGAAGGTCTCTCCAAGTGAGTCAGCTGCCCTAAGCCCATCTTCCAAGTTCTGTTTCACTATTAATTTAACAGTCTTCACTGCATTTGAGCCATCGTGTCTGTTAAATTGCCCCTTAAATGAAAGGATTTAGTTTATACTTACTAGTAGTAAATGTTGTTTGATATGTGACGCGACCAAGAGTCTTGTGTTGCCCTGTAATAGTGACTTGATAAAGCTGCCCGCTCATAAGGCCTCCAATGAGTCTCTCAGTGCCAGTGACATTCTGTTTAAGGATTAGACTGTTGTCATCTAAAGAGGTGATACTCAGGTCATAGACGTGAGGCTGTTGGGGATCAGCGCTGGTCCAGCTCAGAAACACACTGCTGTCAGTTATGTCGGATATCATTAGTCCAGTTTTTGGGGAGGACATCATTTGTGAGGTCACCGTGCGATCTTTGAAAAAGTAGAAGCATTGTTGTTAAACTCATTTTATCAATAGTAATGTCTACAATATAATAGTTTTATTGCTAAATAGAATGAAAAAAAGTCCGTATAAGGGCCAATGGTACTCAATATACAGCCCTCTTTATTCCAATGAAACCTGCAATTCCTACCAAGGGTTTTTACAGTCATAAGAAGACAATGCTTTCAGATAGTTTTTCCTAGAAGTGAGACTATTGGCTCACATTTACTATTATGGTTGTGCCAGAAAAAAAAATTATAAAATGCTTTAAAAATGGCTCATTTGTTGATGCAGCAATTTGCAGTGTGGGTTTTAGACACTTTTTGCAACCCTTCCAACATAGGGTGTAGCATAGAGAAAATGTGTGTAGCTGTGTGAGAAACGGGGAATGGAAACAGTGATACGATGTGCCATCAAGGGACCAAAATTCTGACGTAGAAAGTAAGCCAACTAATAGTTGGTCTAAAAAAGTCAGACAAATCTAAAGATGTGCCAAATCTATTAAACAGTATAATTCTCTGTGATAAGTATGGTTCAATTTTAGATGACCTACATTTACACTGTCTAACTTTTAAACACCAATAGTAAATGTGGGTCTTTGTATTTTATTACTGCCTTTTTATTTCTGCATTAAATAACTCATAAGTCTCCACCAATATTTGTGGCAGTGGATACTAAAGGCTTTATTTATGCTGCATATACCTTTTTACGCTGCAGCCATATAAGCAGGTGTCCCATGCTGAATGTAGCATGTGCTTTGATGTTTTATGACACTCACGTTCTTTAATGTTTGGGACCGCAGCACCTAAATGATTAACAGAGTTTAGGGGCTCCATCTGTCACCCCATTAATGCTCCTGTGAAACAATCACAGGGTGCTGATTGGTTGTTATAGCAGCCAGGGGCCTAAAGATAGCCTCCAAATCGACCATGTACTGAAGTCCATTTAGGTTCTACTGAAAAACTTGAAATAAAATTTCGTATCAATGAACTGAACTGAAAGCTATAAATCTGAAATTAAAAAATGGCGTTAATTTAGCAGCAATTCAGAAAGATAGGAACTATATTCCACGCACTAAATCAGTAACATGAACATTTAAGACCTCAGTTACTGGTAATTATCTTAGTGAATCACTGAGGATGAAATGTATGAAACTTGGCATCGACACACCAGTTCTAAATAAATATAGAGGAGGGTAGAATATGAAAGTGGGGTATATTTTCAAGGCAGATGTGGCAGAATTCTGGCACAATTTGCAGCAAAAATAATGTCCTACCATTTCTAGACATTTCTGCACCTCGTCTGTCGAAGAGAGCATGTCCTCGGTGAAAGGGTGTGGCTTCGAAAATGGGTGTGGCTTAATGGGCATCAAAAACGCGCCACAATTTTGGCAGATTTACTTGCATAAAAGTAAGCCAACTTAAAAGTCCAATAAAGTTAGACTAGAGAATTTAAACCTGCGGCAGATTTATGAACACTATGATAAAAGCAGCGCATTGTAAGACGTCTAGTCTAACTTGAAACTGTCTTACAGTTAGACACTATTGATAAATGTGCCCCACTAAATATGAAAGAAGGTTTTGCACCAAACATTGGTGCATAAAATGTTATGCGGCAAACTTTTCTCAGCCATGGTATGGATTTGTATGGCAGTTTCGCGTCAAACCTTAGCACATTCTTGGTGCATTCAAGTGTTGCGTCTAGTGCAGACTGTGCCCTGTTTTGGCGCATGACTTTCCATACATCTGTACGGGCTACGACAGTTTTTTTGGCACAAAGTACACCAGAAAACTGGTGCAGCCCCATTCAGTCATGTCGCCGTTAAAGTCTGTAGCTAAGTAACCTAAAGGAAAGTTTATTGCAATACAGACTATCTATAGACAATATTGTAAAAGAAGGGAGGAAACAACATGAAGCATAGTTTTTTTTTGTCAAAGAGGGAAAAAATGGGGCTTCATTTCTCAAAATTGACTTATAGCAAAACTGTATATGTTGTCCATTGCCCTGATCTGGAAAAATAAAGCTGAGCTCCAGTTGTTATGGACAACAAAGATGATCTTACTGATACAGAGTTTTGATAAAAGAGGTTCATAGTGTGTCACCACGGATCCAAGGGAAGTGTTGTGAAGTTACCTGTGGTTGACTCAGTGCTTGCGCGTAATGTTAGGACCTCTGGCTTTGTGCTGGTTAAGGGCTCCTCGGGTATAACTGCATTCTGTGTCCTGTAACACAAACATAAAGTACATAATCCAACAATTAATTATAAAAATCATGTGTAAAATTAATATCTTTTAATCTTTGTTTGGGCTCTTTACGGATAATTTGACTTCTCCCATGTAGTGTTGGCTATTTATTTTCCTGTGCTTCTACACAAGCCTGTAAGTAAGCTCAGGGGAGATGTCATTTACATATACCAAGTGAAGACCCCCTTGTAGGAACCTTCTACCAACTGTTTTAATATCAGAGCATGCTTCCCAGTGTGGCAAGAGTCTTTCTTGTGCATGGCAGTATGAGTTTGACACAGGTCCATTTATGGGCCGAAACTTTGTAATTCTTCATTAATGCTTTATCATTACTAATAATACGAAGAGTTGAAGGAAGCTACTTGTGATTTCTCTCTTATAAATGTGTTTACTGACATCTGATCCTGACCTAGATGACTTCCAGTGCTGATTGTAAACCAGTATTATTATTTTAGATCACTTACTCATCATTAGTAGTCTCATCCTTTGATGTGCTAGCAGGATGATCATTCTGGAACCAGTCGCAATGCTTTCTTATTTCAGGAGAAAGATGGAATGCATTTTCACCTGTGAATAAAAAGAATAAGCAATGTAAAAAATTACCCATCTTTGATCCATGCTGCCGCCTACACTGAGAATACTCTATTGAGGGACATGTAGAAACTACATGCATTTATATCTACTTACTGCTAATGAATCCTGGTAGGTGCAACCCAAATCTCAGTAGAGTCTCTTCGTGAAGTTCCGATCCTTTAGCTGCCTTCTTGTAGAAGACATCTTGGGGTTCACTAGCCAAGGAATTTAGCTGTGCAGAGTTCACCTTGCTGCCTATGCTCAAGATGATAAAGAAGAAACCTTTGCATTTGGCTTCAATTACAGTTTGCTGAAGCTGCTTAAGCTCATGGGACTTTACTTCTCCTGTCAGAATCAGAAATATTCCTTTCATGGTCCTGGGGTTGGGTGCACCCTCAAATATATGCTCTACAGAATACTTGATGGCGTTGCTCAGCGCCCGTGTTCCTTGTAGCTGTGTCATTTTAGTCTGGATAAAGGCCTGAAGTTTCTCTTTTTCTGTGTAATCAGTCAGTCCAATATCCACTTTCACAGGTGGGAAACTGGCATTGGTCTGATGCTCATAGCGGGCTTGTTGGAGAACAGCTATACGTGCATGATGAGAATAAGATTTAGGTTCTGTGCTAAGCTCCAGTTGTCCTATCACAGGTGATACAAATCTCTTAATCTCTGCAAATTGGGCTGGATTTGTAGAGTCTGAACTGTCTATCAGGAAGGCTAAGTCAATGTCTACATCAGTAGTGGCTGAACGTCGTAAGCGCGCGTCTCCTCTGGGAACAGTAAGTCCACATTCACTCGCTGGTTCACAGATATCTGTAGGTAAAAAAAATAGTCCCATACATTGTGATTCTTGAAGCAAAGCATTTGAAGAACATTTAAACTATACAGGATGGAATCACACTTTTTTGTCATAGTTTTGACGCACTTTTTGAAAAACAAACACTGAAGTGGATAAAGAAGATGTAAGTATCAGTCTAAAGGAAACCCTTTTCTATCCAGGGTGCCATAGTTGTCATCATACACTGCAGGTAATACATTTTTCATAGGATATCTACCCTATTTAACTTATTATCACCTGTCATAATGTGCGTACGCTATACATAATCCTATTAATATTTATATAGCTTTGTGATCATTTTCTACATCTGCTTTGTCCCCTGAGGAACCTTTCTTGTTGAAAGGGGAAACATGGCGGGATTTTTTAGTGCAGAAATTTTTCTTGCACTATATGAGGGATTTTTTAGTGCAGAAGTCTAGCACTATTAGAAATTAGGGTTTTTGCAGGGTAAGTGCTGCCAGTGGATCCTCCCTTTTCGATGACCCTGCAGATAGGGGAAGTGGAGAAAAAGGATATACTTTTTTGTTCCCCTCGCTTCCCATTTACTACATGGGAGCCCTTATCCCTGGTACGTGTATTTTTGGATTTGCAGAAACATGGAATGATACACCTATTGGATTGTCCCTTGGAACTTCAGGACTATTGTCCTGGTTCCATTTAAGGATATTGTTTGAGGATATATGTTTTTGCTGTATTTTCATATGGGGGAGTTATAACTTTTTTTCTAGGAGTTATTAAAGGTTATGTTTTGTTGGGTTTATTCTTTGTGCAGTGATTTGAAGTAGCAGTCTACCCTCATAATTTTTCTTCTGGAATATTCACTACATTTGTGATTCCAGTGTAAGGCTACATTCACATCTGCCTTGGAGGTTCCAACAGGAGCCTTTGCCACTGAAAAATAGCACTGTATGATGCACTACTTTTCTATTAAAATGGCAGACACTATAGTAGAAACCCAACAGACTCCATTATAGTTAATAGGGTCCACTAGCCACTCTTGGTATCCATTATTTTCTGGATCTGTAAGGGCTGTTGCTTTTCTGTTTTCTGTTCCTATGACAGAACAGAAAAACTGATGTAACAACATAGGTTTGGATGTAGCCTGAATCTACATCATTAAAATATATTTTCTTTTGCTATATGTTTGCTGAATTCAAGGAATGGACTCAAAGGTTATGCTTGAACAAAATTTACTAAATATTTTTAGAAAATACCGCTTACCCAGACACACATGACAGGCGAATGTTCGGCGTATGGTTTCATTGACTTGAGCACCAGTGCCAAGCACGAAAGCCTGGCCCACGTCTGTGTTATTAACCTATGGAACATACATTCAAAAGCTGTTACTAGGAAGTGTAAAAAATTAGGGCGACATGTATGAACGGGACTTCACCAGTATTCTGCAGTACTTTTGGCCAAAAAACTGTTGTAGCCCTGTTCTATAGAAATATGAACAGTCATATGCCAAAACTTTGGCGCATTCTGCACCAGACACGACACTTTTAAATGTGCTAAAATGCGTCAAAAATGCGCCAAACTTTGGCATGAACCTGTTGTTCAAATCCATTCCATGGCTGAGACAACTTTTGTCTCATAACACTCTATGCTTCAATGTTTGGTGCATAACATACATTCATACATACTGTGCTAACATACACTGTTGAAAACAGACGTAGAACTGTCCAGCCGGCAACAGGTTCATACATGTCGCCCTAGGTAATTGATGAGAACATTTTACGCTACATCCTGGATATATGTAAATTCCTGCATTATGCTTTCAGCTTATTAAGTAAACCAAAATGACCATTGGTTGTGTGGACATTACCATTACCCAAAATCCATAAGGGACTTGTACCACTCAGGGGCAGACCCATAGTGTCTGGAATAGATAGCCTTACCCAAAAGGCGGGAACTTATATAGATCAGATATTAAGAGATTTTGTGGTTACATTACCGTCTTATGTTAGAGATACTATGGATCTTCTCCTGAAGCTGGAAGGACTGTATATTGAGGACAATGTCATCTTGGGGAGCATTGATGTGGAAGCCCTATATTCCTCAATACCTCATGAAATGGGATTGAGGGCCACCAGATACTTTTTGGAATCAAGGGGCCTGCAGTTTCATGCTCATAATGAATTTGTTTTGGAATTGTTGTCCTTCATATTGCATAGGAACTACTTCCTTTTTGATGTAAAGATCTACCACCAGCTCAGGAGCACGGCGATGGGGAGCCCTTGTGCTCCCACATATGCAAAAGGAGTTCCTGGGCTGGTGGGAGAGAACTGTGTTTTTTTCCGAACATCTGGAAGAATTTACATCTAAGATTTTGTTGTGGTCTAGATTTATAATCGAAATATTTATTTTATGGAAAGGAAGTGTGGGTGAGTTCAAGGAATTTGTAGGAGTGCTGAATGTAAATTCCATAAGACTGCGATTCACCTATGAGGTTAACGAATTCACTCTACCCTTTCTTGATGTCATGATTTTTAAGAATAGGGACCACACTCTGGGTACTAAAGTGTTTCGGAAAGCCACAGCTACGAACAGCATTCTGAGATGGGAGAGCTGTCACCCAGCCCCATTGCGAAGGGGGATTCCAAAGGGACAGTGTTGCGGACTGCCCCGCTCCTCGGCCCGCGGGGCGCGGGCGCACCCGTGGTCGGCCCTCCCGGGTGCCCACCGGGGTCGGGTGCCGCCGCTGGCCGCGGGACGAACCGGGGATCTGCTCCTGCCGGGGACTCACCTGACCTTGCTCCTGTTCCGTCCGCGCCCTCTGCCGGCCGAGGCGCGCGTGCCCGTTTCCTAAGGCGCGCGCGCGCTCGTTCTCGGGAATTTAAAGGGCCAGCGCCCCGATAATTGGCTAATTGCCGGGCACTTCCCCTATTTAAGGTCACGGTCCACAATCACTCCTTGCTGGATCTATGTTGCCTCATGCCTTAGTAAAAGCGTTTCCCAAGTGTATTCTCGCCCTACCGTGTACCAGACCTCTTGCTACGTTTCTCGACTCCGAAACTCTGCCGCCTGCCCTGACCTTCCTGCCTGTCTACGACCATGAACCATTGCCACCTGCCCTGACCTTCTGCCTGCCCACGACTACGATTCTCGGACTACGACTCTGTACCACGCTGCACCTCGGCCGCTATCGCAAGCAAGTCACATCAGGGGGGACGACCTGGTAGCCTCACACCGCAGCAAGTCCATCCTGCTTTGCGGCGGGCTCTGGTGAAAACCGGGGGCTACTTAGATTCCGTTCCCTGGCGTGGCTTAACTATCATCACTTGCGGGGGTCCAGCGGATCCACTACCCCGCCGTTACAGACTGTATCTCTGTCTTAGGAGAAATTGCTCAGAAGTTTAATCTTTTAAGACTCAAGCTAAGGAATTTGAAGGGAGGTTTCGTAAGAGGGGTTATCCAAAACATGTTTTGAAACAGGCATATCAGGAGGCATTGATGGAAGAGAGACATACGATGTTAACACCTAAAATAAAAGAACAGTTGAAACATGGTGATGATTTAAGAATCATAGGGGATTTTGACACTAAATCCCTGGAAGTGAGAGGGATCTTAGAAAAATACTGGAAAATTTTGCTACAGGATGAGACTTACCGGAACGATCATTAATCACATATCGTAAGGGTGGGAGTATACGTGATTGTGTGGTAAAGAATCATCTTGCACCAGTGAGGGAAAATAGCTGGTTGAGTAGACAGCCAGCTGGCTGCTTTCAGTGTGGGAAATGCAAATTTTGCAAATATTTGGTTAAATGTAAAGAACTTAAGAGTGCCATGACGGGTGAGAAATTTGAGTTTAAGAACTTCATAAATTGTACAACTTTAGGAGTGATCTATTTGGCCACCTGCCCATGCCCCTTGAATTATGTGGACAAAATGAAAAGAGAACTGCGAAGACGGATGGGTGACCATATGGGTGATATTAGACGAGTGGCAGATACACCAATTGCAAAGCATATGCATGCCAAACACAACGGTCGTATGGAATTGTTACATATTATATGGATTGATATAGTGCGAAAACCTATGAGAGGTTGGGACCAATTAATTTTACGCAAATAATGCTTCTGGATTTACCGCCTAAATAGCATAAGCCCCAACGGTCTTAATGAGAATAACAATTTTTCATGTTTTTTGGATTAATGGGCATTCGTTTGGCCTAAACATCGGTTTTATATAACTCCCATTACTATATTACGGTTCAACATGTTTTTTATTTTTGGATTAGATGGTGAGTGTTCCTTCACCCAATATTTATAGTTGATAACAGTATATCTAGGTATTAGTGCCTCTATTTTTATGAGCAATTTTCTCGGCTGGATATATAAATATTCCCCCTTTTTTTGTTATGCAAGTCCTGACCCATTATTTTGACAAATATATTGGGCTTATTAAAGGTCACATGTCCGGGTGGTTATTGTCATTGAAGGATGTACATAACTATAAGATTGACAGGGCAATTGCATTTATTCTTGAGGGGAGATAATGTTATGGGCGCAGATATAGTTATGTATTTAAATAATAATTATTGGTGCTGCACTCTCTGATATATACCAGAACTCATTGGCGCATGCGCTGGAGTGTAGATTGGAGTTTGAAGCGCAGAGATGGTGCGGCGTTCACAGACATGCGCAGTAAGAATCTCTAGACGTTGAGGGATATGGTTGAGCGCATGCTGTTTTAAAAGGGATTTTTTGGCTTATAGTTTGACATTACCATTAGTAGCCATTAATTCCCTCATAGATATGGATTTTATTTCATGAACTAACATTACAGATTTGGCAATACAGGTGTAATTCTATTCATGGCGAACAAGAACAAAATTTTACATGCTAGTCATATTTTTAGTGACTGTAATGGGTGATAGAAATAAACTATTGAACCTTCCAAAAGTAAATAGGGTACCATGAAATATATATATAAAAAAAGAATTGCTTCATCTGGTCAAATCGTTTTCTTTTGACTCAACTTTTTTGAGGGAAACATTTATTTCACTTTTGCTTTTTTAGTTGTAACACACCTTTTCTAACCAATGATGTCAAACTGTGTATTTACGTAACATATAGTTGAGCATTCTTGCTGTGATAGTTACGTGTCGTGGCTCCAGGTATCTAGCTGTCCACTTTTTCTGCTGTGTACACTCTAATTTTATTATATTATGGCATATTTTATTATATTATGGCATTTTTACTGATGATTCTAGAATTTTTTATAGGTTTTATTCCAGTAAGACTTTTAATATGTAAAGAAAACTTAAATGATCAGGCAAATACAGTCGGAGTTTTCCAGTTTAAGAAAATAGGTAGTTCTCTGACTTTGCAGTACTCACCTTCAAAGCATTTGCCAGTGCTCTGTCTTCTCGATTTGTAAGGAAAACAGAAGCCACACCAGCATCATATAACTTAAGTACAGCTTCTTTGAGTTGGACTGAACCTCTAGTAGGGGCATTACTGAAGAAAACAGCCACTTTTCTTGCCAGGAACCCTCCTCGTGCCCTCTTGAATGTGTTTCTTGCCACAAAGGACATAACAGTGTCTAGGCTTCTCTGTTTGCTATTGGTCTTCAACTGCAAGTCTTCAATTACTTTAAGCAAAGCTGGCTTTCTGAGACCTTCAGAAAAGCGGACTTCTGTGGTGACCTCACTGTTGTAAGTTAGCAGTGCCACCCGAGCCCCTCTTGGACAATTGCTGTCTGTAATTGTGAGCCGGTTAACCATTCTCAAAACAGCATCCTTCATGTTGTTGAACTGGTTGCGGTTCACATCTGTAGAGGTGTCAAAAGCAAACACCAAGTCTGTGGGGTACACGGGACATTCTTTTGGACCTGATGAGTGTAGAACAATTCAGAATCAATTTACATTGTAATCAACATGTCACTGAACATTACCTGCAATCCACGCAATTACTTTAACCAGTTTCTGACTGAGTCCGAACACTATAACGCTTCTCACGCTCTATTATTCTAATAATTTTTTCATCTTTTTTCCATAATACGGCAGGCTTTATTTTTATGTATTTTTTACAATAGATTTTGGTTTTTTATAATAAAGTAGAAAAATAGTTAAAAAAAGTATGTTTTTATTTTTTTTTATTTATCTGATTAACAAAGGTGTCAATAAAATAAGTTTTATAATTGTGTCCCTTTTCTACCATTGAGATATATATATATATATATATATATATATATATTATATATATATATATTAATCAATATATATATCACCTATGTATATATAGGTTATATGAAAATCTAGGGTCATTGGTGGTGGGGCTAATAGTTATGGTTTGTGCTGTTTGTGTATTTTTTATTATTTTTTATTTTGTGTATTTTGTGCTTTTTTTTTAACATGTTGTGCTTCTCCCACCTCCCTTCATAAGGGCAGAAAAAGACATCAGGAGGCATTTTTACATAATTTATTTTCCTGATTTTCTCTGTACCTGGGGCTGATATATTAGCCTCAATTAAAGGGAAATATAGGAAGAAGTACCTCCCCTGGAGTCATTGAAGAGTTTACCTGGGTCTGATAATATCTAGCAGCTCATGCAGTTACCAAGCCCCAGCAGTCACGTAATTACCACCACCGGGAAGTAGACAAGCTTCCTGCTCATCTGTGTATACCGGGCTTATTGAGAGCTGTATACACAAGGATTGAGGTAATAATCAATTCCTTTCTTCTCAGTGGAGATCCAGCTAATGGTAACAGACGATCCTCTACTCTCGCAAATAAGCAGTTAGTGTTCAGCTACAAACTCTGTAAATGTTGTAAATTAATGAGTAAAATGGCCCATTGGACTCCTAAGTCCAGGAAAAGCAGAGGTTTAAATGAACACATTTCTACTTAATCTTTTCCCACAAATATTTATAGAAGTCTGTTCAGTTCCTCCTGCTTTATAATACGCTGCCCAAAGAGTGGACTGCATTTATCTAATGACAGGTTCTCTTTAGTGGATTTATCCCACACTAGCTTTATTGCGGAGCAATTTTTTGTATTCCTTTACCTCCAAATTTACATATATTTATTCATCTTTAAGCAAGGCAGCATGATACTAAATGAGACTATGACAGCACTATGTATGTATATTCTACACCACGCTTATGTCTATGTCTTTATTTTGAACATTGACATAGCATATGAGTTAGGTCAAACCATTTAAGAGAAGCTGAACAGTATGGGTCATGCTGTATAATAGTGTACTGATGTTGGTGTTGGTTGTTCTATGGTGTAAAATCCACCCACAGAGCCTCAAAATGAATTTATTTTTAATAATAAAGGGAAAAATTTTGCTTTACATGCGCGTTCTGGTTCATAAAGATTTTTGGATTAAGTTACACTGTAGCTCGGGTTCCAAGATTTAACTAATGGATGGTAAACAGATGCATGTAAGAGGATTTATCTTTATTGCTTAATAGGTAAGACACAGTTGGTAGTGTGCTTACATTTTGATCTTCTTTTTGTGAATAAGTGTGTTTATAGGATATTGTTTGCTTGCTTATATGGTCCTTCATCTAAAACAGCCTACTAGGCTGTAGTAGTATTCAAAAGAAAGAAAAATCGAATTATACCGAATTATACTTACCATAGCAACATGCTGTGAGTAGGATATAAGGGATCATCCAAGATAGGAAAAAAAAATAGAAACTGTTAGAGTGTGAACAAAGACATTTTACCTTGTTATAGATGATTTCCCAGAAAAGTACTAAAAACTAGGACCTTGGTCTCCAACTAAGTTGAGTTATAGTTTTGCTGTTGGTTTGTTCTACTGCATACCACCAGGGTATAGTTTTTACTTATTATCTGCTAAATTTCCAAAATACTTACGGCATGTGTTTTTAATATGCTTAACAAGGGCACAATGCTGTAAAAGAAAAAAAAAATCACACAAACATTAGTACAGTTTCTCCAGTTAAAAAGTTGTCTGCTAGTTCACTGTAACCTAACACTTACATCTCTCGAGCCTTCCCTTTCTCCTTTTAGGCCCTAGAAAATGAAATATGGTTGGTAAATGTTGGTATCTTGGTAACACATACACATTCCATAGCTTCTTTAAGTATTACTTACAACTGGTCCTGGGTATCCTGAATCTCCTGGAGCACCTGACGTACCAGGATTTCCAGAATTGCCCTGAAGATAAACAAGATACAGGATGTGCTATACAATATGTTTTAGATGCATCAATTAGTCAGTATTTAGTTAAATAATCTCTTATAAATGTGTGTTAAAACTAAGGGAGGAACTGTAAATCGTTTAACCTTAAAATTTTAATATACACTTACCCTGCGGCCCCTGCCCCCTTTAGGTCCAGGATCTCCAGCTGTGCCTTTGTCTCCAGGATCTCCCTAAATAATACATAAGAACATCTCTGTTGGTATCATACATTTCTTCATGATTACACACAATAATAGACAAATATGTCAACCTAAAGGGGTCTTTTCATCATTTATAGGAAATCTAAAAAAGTAAATTTTCCTACTTCATATAATTGTATATTGTTGCTTCAACAATGCAATGGATATTCACTCTAATGAAATGCTGAAAAGCCACTGGCAAAAAGCAAAGAAAATATGTAGTTGTTGATGCATGAATGATCCAATGATTGATCAATTCCCTCTCACCCACCTCCCGTTTGTTTAAGTCTTATTTGCTAAATCTACTTTAATCCTATGTTTTTAAAGATACAAAGATCATAAACCACCATATTTTTCAGACTATAAGACACACTTTTTCCCCCCAAATTTTGGAGGAATATGGTGGTATGTCTTAAAGTCCGAAAAATATGGTAGGTGCGTCTTATGGTCAGGTGCGTCTTAAAGTCCGAAAAATACGGTACATCATTCTGGTAGTATAAAGAGCAATAATGGTAAAAATTAGGGTGAATAGTGAGGCACTTAGCATTAAGAGGTGATAGAAACATCCCTCAAAGCAATTTGCACTACAGTGTTATGGGGGTAAAGTTTTTCTGTATTTATTTTACCTTTACTCCTGGGTATCCAGGAAATCCTGTTTCTCCCTGAAAAAAAGACAAATTAGTACATTCCAAGCCAAATCAAGAAGGTTAAAAGTTTAAATAGTAGTATCAAGTATGAAACGGCACAAAAATAATTGTCGAGGATTGTTCATTCCTAAATTAAAATATATTGAACTAATAAGGCAAAATCATTTTCACTAAAACCAAGGAACTTGCATTGCAGCATATTAAAATCCAAAAATGTAATCCTTTACATGCAATAAAACAAGCGTGGTAATTTTTAATTTTATGCTTAATGCTCAATTTGCATGTAACTGGCGTAACTAAACCAAGAAGTTACACAGCCTACTCGGAACATCTAGATGTGCCCATGCAAAGTTAAGTCCAGCAATGAACAAATAAATTTTATGACTTTATTCTAAAGTAAATGGAACCACCCTAAGAAGCATACTCTGACTAACCTTTCTGCCTTTGAGTCCTGTTTTTCCAACTCCATCTCGTCCATCATCACCCTATAATAGACAAGGTGGGTTCATTTTGCATATTTATGATATTAGTGACTTATGTAAATCATTCGACCCCAAATACTCACAGTTCGATATGTGAAATCCTTATGATAAAATATAGAGAATGTCAAGCATTTAAATGGAATGGAGTCAACTTACTGTCTCTCCACGTGGTCCAACTGGTCCATCAGATCCTTTGACTCCAAAATCTCCTGGTTCACCCTTTAGAAGAGAATAATGAAAATATTATTCCTACTTATTCATGTATACTGTGAAAGTCATTTTCCAACCCAACAGTAAAAGAGAGCTCAAGGTTCAGATCTCAGAGTTAAGAATATAATCAAAAGTGGATAACTGCATGCTGGTGAGCAGGGTTTTATTAAGGTTTGTGAAGGCCCTGTGTAAAAGATTTAGTGGGGTCCCCATCACACCTGTGGGATCCAGACGTCATTTAGCTACCTATCACACCTACATTAACAATGGAAGAGGTAACTGTGCGTGAGACTAGTCTTCCTCTCTACTAAATTCTATGGCGACAGACGAACCAGCGGCATTCTTAGACTTACTAAACTACTATATACAGTGAATATATATTATAAAATTATATATTCTCTGCTATCTTGGTACAGTGGGAAATTCCTGAGAGGCAGAATCCAACATGTGTAGTTCACTGCTTTTTCTAAAATTTAGTTCAGTGATCACTTACAGATGATGACCATGAGAAAACATACCATATGTGCAACCCATGCAGGTGCACAGTGTCTTACTAGGTAAGAGGGTTCATTGCCTTCTTAAAACAGCTTCCAATTGTCTATTATACTGCATATAATGGACAAAACCAATGAGTTTAAAGCTTAAAAGTACTGGTAGATTACTGGAGAGACATAAGAAGGGTGCTCTGTGTTGAACTATATTGAAGAACAAAACCCAATATACTGTTCTTGCACACGGGCCCTTTGTTTTCTTTGTCCACCCCTGGATACGATCTAATGTCTCTCCTCACAAATAAAAAAATCCATACATGCAATTGGACACACTGGGATTGTGAAGTGGTCATCCAAGTCAGCTAGTCCTTATCTACATGGATGCAAGCTTTTATATGGAATTGTAACAGTAGCATTTAATATCCAATGCCAACACAGGATATGTACTTTATCTAAACAAATATGGCACATTAATGAGGTATGGTGAATTAATTGTATTGATGACCCCTTTAATTCCTAATTCACAACTTTATTATGTGGCCAGTCTTTGTACTTTGACATTTTAGCAGAAAAAATGCACAGTTTTAAAAGAGAGTGAAATTTGGAAAATCTAGAGATCAT
This sequence comes from Phyllomedusa bahiana, assembly GCA_025379985.1. Taxonomy (NCBI): domain Eukaryota; kingdom Metazoa; phylum Chordata; class Amphibia; order Anura; family Hylidae; genus Phyllomedusa; species Phyllomedusa bahiana. Next base: position 156,775 of record JAODAL010000764.1, read on the forward strand.
AGTGTTTTTTTGCTGTATACCAACTCTAAAACTGATAGGCAGCTACAAATAAATAGAGAGATGTTCCTATGATTTATGTAGGAAACACAACAGCTGGATATACAAACCTTGCGCCCAAGTTGTCCAGGTCTGCCGCGATCACCAACAGGCCCAGGAGTACCTCCTGCTCCCTAAGGGAAAAGAAGTAGCAAATATATGAGTCAGGATAAAGCTCTTATCATAAAATCCCTTTGCATTTCCTTTCCCATACACAGCCCCTTTTTAGGCTCTTTAAATAGTATTCCTGAACATAAAACATATGTAAGTAATCTAACATCGCTCGGCATCTAAGAAGCTTCATTACAATTTCATAGTATAGTTCTGTAGAATCTGTTATTCTTTGCATTCTAGGTTTATTACAAGTTGTATACTCGCAGTATACATTCCATACCAGTGCTATTAAGGAAGAATTACCTTTGGCAATTTCTATATTTGTTACAATGCAAAGAATAGTTATTTGATATCAAACTGACTATCACTTTAATCATTATTAGGTTACATTGCAAAAATAGTGGTTTTATCCTTACTCTTGGTCCTGGGAGACCTTGCTCGCCTCTTGTGCCTGGAGCACCAATCGTTCCTGGAGGACCCTAAGGATCAAACACATACACATACAATCAAGTACTAAACAAAAATGAACACCTAGGATACTGCTTATTTTCAATTGCCTACCTGAGGTCCCCTCAGACCTTGTTCTCCATTTCCACCTGCAATACCAGGACCTCCTCTGTTGCCCTACAATATAGAATTGTTTTGGAAGAAATATGTACTACTGTAGAAACACAATGTGATCCGTGGCAAAAACAATAAAAATAAAAAAACACACCAACAGAATGCTCTTCCCGCTAAAAACACTTGTGTATTTAACCATCTTACCTTAAGTCCAGGCGGTCCTCTGCGACCCTGAGGACCCTGTCACAACAAACAACAGGAAAAAACAAAGGAATGAAAATTAAAATAATTAAAAATTGTAGAAATTAATTTATATAGGTCAACTTCATCTAGTTTACAACCGATGTTAATGCATGAATTAATACAATGCATTTAAAAGGCATTACCACGAGTGAGCAGTGCAGGGGAATTTTACCTCCTTGTAAATTCCCTTTAAAAGTTGCAATGAATTTCTAAAATTTTGATAGAGAACAGGTAGGAAATGTTTGATAACTCTGATTGGGCACAGTTGCTAGTGCTGTACCACAAGGGTCAGTATTTGGTCCATTTCTTTTCAGTATGTTTATTAATGACCTAATAGATGTATTACAGAGCAGAATTGCAATATTTGATGATGATACAAAGCTCTGTGAGGTAATTGGCACAGATGAGGATAATAGAATATTACGAAGGGATTTATGGAAGTTGGAGGCTTAGACAGATAAATAAAGTTAAATGTGGATAAATGTAAGTCATGCACTGAGGCAGAGGACAAAAAATAAAACAATTATGTAATACCATGATACTGGGTGGTAAAACTATGGCTGAAAAAAACCTGGGAATATTAGTAGACAGAAGTCTTAAATTCAGTGACCAATGCCAGGAAGCTGGAGCCAAGGTAAATAAAATCATGGGTTGTATTAAAAGAGGCATAAATGCTCAAGATATGAACATATTTTTTCCTCTATACAAATCAATAGTGCACCAGTGTATAAGAAGGACATAGCTGAGCTAGAGTGGGTGCAGATGAGGGCGACCAAGTTAGTTAAGGGAATGGGGGGATTTACAGTTCTAAGGTAGGCTATCAAACCTGGGGATATTTAGCTTGGAAGATAGAAAGCTTATTGGTAATTTAACAACACAGAGATCTCTTGCATGATTTTTTTACACCTAGGTCTGTAACAAAGACAAGGGGGCATCCTCTATGATTAGCGGAAAGGAGGTTTCACCATCATCACACACGGGGATTGTTTTCTGTATGAGTGGAGAGACTATAGAACTCGCTGACACAAGAGGTTGTGATGGAGGATTCATAGACCAAGTTTAAAAATGGTTTAGGTGCCTTTTTAAAAAAAATCTAATATCACAGGTTATGGTTAATAAAATCTAAAGATATGGTGTTGATCCAAGGATTATTCTGATCGCCATATTTGGAGTCTAAGGGATTTTCCCTCTTGTATCGGACTATAGGCATATGCCTCATAGGGGTTTTTGAATTCTTATGGATCAACCCTTTAGAGTTATAGGTTGGACTTGATAGACCTGTGTCTATTTTTAACCTTATCTACTATGTTACTATGGGCCACATGTATGCAACTGTTTAAGTCTAAAACTCACTCTTTTGCCCATAGTAACCTATGGGCAAAAAAGTGAGTTTTAGACCTAAGCAGGTTCATACATGTGGCCTTATGTGTAGAGTTTTGTTAGAATCTTAGATATCCAAATCCAGTTGCCCTTTCAGCCAGTAAATGTCTCATTCAAATGTTAATTTTTTGCCTTCTACCACATAAAGGACTCATTTTTTTTCTTAATGTAGCATGTTATTTTAGTCATATCATACCATTTAAGTGTTTTCAATTAAAGTACAGTTTCATGAAATTGTATGTTGGATTACCAGAACAGTAATAGGTCGCCTATAATCTGCTATCGAACCATAATGTAATCTTGAGTTTCTTCAATTTTAAACAAGTTGAGAGAGGATTTTTTTGCTCATTCTAATGGAATCCATGTGAGCAATGGGGCATGTTTAGTGCTGATTTATGAAGGTAAGTAATGGTTCTTAGAAAAAATACAAATGTAATGTATCCAATTCAGAGTCATTGGGGAAATGTGTCACTGCACAAGGTCTGTGCATGTGGTCTTCCCATATGTATGGACACTTATGCTGAGATCATGTTGACTTGACAATGTAATTCAGGCAATTAGGCCACAGCTGTGTTATAACCATGTAACACAAACTTTTCTACCATGTTGAAACAAATTACATCCAACTCGACCTTCTTTAAACAATATTAACCTGATGTCTTTGTAAAATAAGCGCATCCTTTAACCCCTAGAAGAAAGCAAACTGTTCTCTACTTTATGAAATAGATGCTAAATTCTTTATTTCACCTATCTCCTGGCTATTTCACACTTTATCCTATATTTAGCAGGTGTTGCTCTATCCTTTTTAGAGCATATCCTCATAAATGACTATACAATTGATCACAAGCAGGAACTATAATGTAAATGAGTTACTTACAGTTTTTCCTGGACCACCTGGACCTCCTAGAGGACCATCCCTTCCAGGCTCTCCCTGTTAAGAAACAAAAGCTGTAATACATCATGGCTTACAATAAAGAAAGATTTTGACAGAACTCCTGCCTGGTTTTCTTTGTAGTTTTTTATTAAGTATCCCTTTTAATTTTATCATGAAAAGGCTTTTGTTTTAAGAAACTGAAAATAATGAAAACCACACGCTAGATGGCTTCAAGTTCTCTTTTGAAGAAATAAAAACTAGTACAATTTCATAGAATGAATTACATTTAGATAGATTTTATAATATATGCATTCAGTTTTTTTATTTTAAGTACATTTTCAATATATTTAAATAAAATGTACAAATAAGGGTTCTGTTCATGTAACATAATGTCATAATACTTGGCATGTTCCCACTTTTTTTTCTTTCCATCTGTACCAGTGTTTTAGTGATATTGTGATTTAGTGATATTATTGTACTTGCTTTGGTTTTGTTATATATTTAAACCCCTTTTGATTGTATGGCGTCCTGGAATCAATTGTGCTTTAAAATACATTAATAATTATTAATTGAGGGAAGGTGTAAAATTGAAGAAAGTATGGGAAAGTGCAGTCTACTGCCCTTTCTTCTGCCGTGCGTCACTGCATTAAAAGTATACTTTTTCGTACATTGGGGCTATAGGTTAAACATGCTACTGTACGGCACATTCTGGCCGACATTGGGACTTTATGTTAAGGGCTGGGAGATTTACCGAACAAAAACACTGAACCTACAGAAGAAACCCAAAGTGAACAGTGCATTAAAGAAACAAAAACAATGGTTAACCACAATTGCTATTAAATAATTATCTTGCATGAATAAGTAGCTGGAATCAATGATACTTTACCACACTTCCTGCCTCTCCCTTTGAACCTCTTGGTCCTCTCTGAGTAGAATCTGTTCCTGGCTCACCCTAACGTATAAATAATAAAAATAAAGAATGATGAGAGGTTATTAGTCATATTAATTTTATTGTCTGCTTTGTTGCCAAACAACCAACACTTTACAATTTTATCCTGAGTCAAACATTATCATTAATTATAATAACTATTTTTCCTATTTTCAAAAATTTTCAGATAAATTAGTTGACCTTTCTGTATTGTCCTAAGTATTGGAATTGAAGACTATTTGGGGAGATTTATAGTGAAAATGTGCCAGAATTGTGTCACGAAAATAGAGTCCATGATGTGTGTTAAATGTATTATTGTATGTGTTTTGGAAATATTTTTTTGAGTCAAGAAAAAAATCGTGGCTAAACAGAATGCCCAAATATTGCTGTAAATATATGCCAGCTATTAGTTCCTCTGAAGAAAAGAAAAGTGTTTAACATGCCTAGTGAGAAAAGTAAAATTTAATATGTCACATGCTCTTTTATCATCGGTTTAGCTCATTTCTTCCTAAACGTGATATTTTCAAAATATTTGTGCCAGAAGACTGGTGTAAAGAAATTGATATATGAGCCCTGTTATTTAGAGGGATTCTTTGCTTTAGACAACCATAAGTTACATGCCTAATAAGGAAATGTTAAGCCAGAGGGTGGCACTCAATCATGATTTATTAGTTGTAGCTGAGGAGCTTATTAAACGACTTTTGGCCTACACAGAAAACAATGGCTGCCCATTGAGTGAAATAGGTGCCCTTTAATGCTGCATAGAAAACTTTACAGAGCAATCCAACACACCAATAATGGCACGCACCTCTGGTCAACCTTCAAACTGATTTATTTTTAGGGCAAACCTTGTTATGCTTATTTCAGTAGCTAACATCAAAGCTTTTGAGTAACTAGTGCTTAAAGGGTTTTTTCCCTGAAACAACAGTGATCCCCTATCCACAGGATATGTGATAATTATACGTTGTATAGGTGACCCCTTTAATCTCAAAAACAAGGGTCTCATGTCCCCTTTTTAAATGGAATCAAACTTTCTCAATACACTTTTTAATTTAATATACAACACAGGTCTCCTATCTGTCAGAGAATCTTCAAGGACACCCTACAGTCCTATTTCTAACCATATAAAAAATAGAAAGATGCCATTCCAATTGTTCCAACACTGTCTGTGTTTAAATTCTACTTTAATAATATATTCCTCATATGATATTCATATTCAAATATATACCATGCCACAACATTGCGATATAAAAAGGAGAACCTGCAGTCCCAACAGTAACTTTCTTTTCAATGCATTTGTTTAGTCATGTCCATCTGATGTAACTTTATCAGCTGAGGCTTTGTGGATGCAGTGTGCGCCTCACTCCTAGGAATGCAGGTTCTCCTTTTTATATCACAATGTTTCTGGCATGGTAAACCTTTAAATATGAATATCATATATGAAATATATTATTAAAGTAGAATTTAAAAACATATTATAGAACACTGGTGTGCATGTCGAACAGAGGATCCTCATCTTGTGATTGGTAGCATCCCAGCATTGGGCTTTCCAGTGGTCAGATACTTATCACCTATCCTGTGGATAGGTGAGAACTGTGGTTTCTGGGAAATCCCTCTACGTTCATACGGCGTATTAGGTGCATATAGGTATGCGCCGCAATACGCCTTCAGCACGTACTTTCCAAGCAAGGCAGCTCTCTGCATCATATCCTTTCTGTTTCTTGGTGTGTAAGCTCCTGAACGAAGTGACAGGTCACTTCTTGTTAAGGGCACATATTGTGTACCGGGAAATACGATCGTAAAATCATTGTCATCTGAACGATGATTATGATTTTACTAGTAACATTCTCTTTTTTTGCAGGGTGTCTTTTAGTGCCATTATGCGCTGAAATATGTCCTTCATATATGTTATGTGAACATACCCATAAGAGGTTGTGTGGGTAAGAAACTTTTACATTCCATAGTAGAGAATTCTAAATTAATAAAGATGGGCAGGGTTATAGATTCAGAACCATTATCAATTAGGGCATATCCCCACGGCACGGGTTTTCGGCCGGTTTTTCAGACGGTTTGCGGTTTTGCAGACCATCTGAAAAACCGTCTGAAAACGAGCACAATGGTCCTCTATGGAAAACCCGTGCAGTAGTCCCTACTCATTATGAGGACAAGTGGTGGCATTGCAGAGGAGATTCCACTGCAGATTACAGCTGTGCACTATGGGTCTTAGCAGTAGCAGTGACACCCTGTGATCTCCTCATTGTTGAGAGACTCTTTTAACAAAGATAGATTTTTCAAAACTGAAAATCTTATTCATAGATGGTACAAGAAACTTGAGGACCTTTTAGCACAAATGCCATTGTTCACAGCAACAATTTCTCCTGCTTTTTGTGAGTGGGAATTTTATGAAGCAAAGGGTAGAATTTAGGAAAACAAAAGTGGACATACTGTCCTAAGTATTATCTGTAAATTGTTCCTTAAAGTCCAAAGATCCTGAGGGGATGTAAATAAAAATAACTTGCAAATAATGATACATTTTTTAAAAGCATCAATTATAATTTAAGATAATACAATTTAAGATGCTAATAACATCTAAAATAATGTATAGTGTGCAAACAAGTGAAGAAACACAGGTAAACAAGTCGTAACTCTATTTAACCTTGTTATTCTTAACCAATAAGAAAAACTTTTGCATTATAATCAATGTTATATTACAATTTAACCTCACAGAAGAATTCAAGTAAGTGAGGCTTTTTTTTAGGCCACATACACAGCAGGACATGTATCCTGGCACACAGAGTGCCTACAGGTATATACTACAGTTATAGACATGGTGTGCAATGGAACATGGTATGTATGAAGTCAGAGCTACATGTAGGCACAGTCGTTTTTTTTAATTGCAATGACTGTTGCTCAAAAGTGAACAGAAGCTCATAGCTTATAGGTAAATTATGTATTCTGAAAGATCCGAACTCCAAATTAATATTCAAGAGCTGCCATTTCATATATCATTTTTTTGGAGGATCACCGTATAAGCATACAAAGACAACAACCTTCTCATACTGCAGAATATTTATATTTCTAATCATTTGTGCAAAAACACAGCACAGAAGAAGAGCATGTTGATGATAGATACTTTTTTTTTAATTTTGGCCAAATTTTTTGCAACAAACCAGAATATTACAGATAACAGCTTAGTTTTGTGTGTCAATAAATCTTATGCTATACAATGCACTTACCGGATCACCTCGAAGTCCTTGGTCTCCCCTTTCTCCTCTCTGACCTTTCAGACCCTTTTCTCCCTATTTGATAATAGCAATGTACAGGATAAAACATTATATGCATCTATTTAAATAGATTAAAGAAACTCAAAGGTACATATTAGGCTCTGATCTGGTTCAAGCCCTATGTTTGGCACACAGGAAAAGTTCCCGGATTATATTGACAATCATGAAAAAGCTCCCAGTTTATATGACAAATGGTCTATGGGGTGCCATTCAACCGATAAAATCTAGAAGAATGTCCTTTTGGCCATCAAACTGGTATACATCAGCATCCCACAAAAAAGTATATTGTGTAATATGCATTTATATTAACATGGGAGCCAATCGGTGACCTATTTCACGGTATGCCTATATAGTGGCATACATTAAAACCTTTTGTCAGAGATATAGATCAGGGGCCCAAAGGCAACATAGGGAGAATTTTCCTGTGTATACCTCTGAGACAAATTGTGATATATGTCACTGTATAACCATAAGGTGACATACGTTACAACTTTCTCTCTGTGGTATATTTTAGAAATTCCTTCCAAAGCATACCTTACACGGAAAGCTTAAAAGCAACGTGAGCAATGCCTTAGATGGATAGCTAAGTAATATTGGGTCTATTGTTTCATTTAATCTATCACATGGAATAATCTGTATGGAACCAAAACATTCTTCACTGCAACATTGTAAAGTAAAGCATTACTTTCAGTTAGTGGAAATGATTTAATTGAATAATTCCTTGAATGGCTATCAGCTTTTTATGGGTGGATAGGAGGCTGACACAGGACACATCCGGTGCTTGGAGGCAGTAGATTGGATCCACACCCAGAGGAAGAAGGATCTGATTTATATGGTCAAAGATGTGAAAGGAGCTGTGCTACTTACAGCTTACTACTCTAAGACGCTATTCTTTCCATCAAAAAAATGACAGATACTACTAAAGCTGTAGTAAAAAGAACTTTAAGACTACAAACAGAGATTGAAAATGCGCTATAAACTATCAACAACAGTGTTTTGTAAAAGTAGAAGCAAAATGACGAACCCTTGGTCCTGCGCTGCCCCTCTCTCCAGAAGATCCAGGCGTACCTCTTTTACCCTAAATGGAAAGAAAATCACTTTATTTCACTCATTACGCTCTGTTTTTTTTCTCTTTTACTTAATTCTAATGGCATTCTAAAATTAAAGGGACTTTCCTGTTGCAAGTATTTATCTTGGACCCATTTGATTATGTAAAGTGGGTGCCAATATTTTATACGAGTTATGGAAAGAAATATGACCGAAATGGGACCGAAGTGGGCATAAGGGGGCCAGGAGGAAGGCTTTTCTGTGAGTACCTATCTTTAGATTCCACAACTCATTCACCATGCTCACTAATGCTATCTACCTTGCAGCCATCTCCCTTCTACTGTACCACCCAGTCTCACCCCCTGACAATTCCATCCATATCAGCGCCTCTATCCTCCCCTCACCCATGTATACATCCCACACACTGTTCTCCCTTTTTAACCACCCAAAATTGCCTGCTTGCATAGTGCTGCACAAACGTCGCTCATACTCATCACTTAACCATCTGCTGTCACTTTTCATTCTCCTGCTTCTCGCTGCAGGTGACATCTCTCCTAACCCCGGCCCTCCTTCCTTTCTGCTCATCCCACTTCCTCTCCTTCCATAGAAACCCTGCTAACCTGCTCGCTATTCGCTGTACGTCTTTCCCTGCCCTTTTAAATGTGCCCTGTGGAATGCCCGATCTGTTGGCAACAAACTCACTGCTGTTCATGACCTGTTTCTCTCCAACTCCCTCAACCTGCTGGCCCTCACAGAAACATGGCTCCAGCACTCTGACACCGCTTCCCTTGCCGCTCTCACCTATGGCGGCCTACACTTCACCCACACCCCCAGACCCGAGAACAGGCCGGGTGGAGGAGTCGGCATACTTCTCTCTCCACACTGCACTTACCAGGTCATTCCTCCCGCACCCTCCCTCACTTTCCCCTCTTTTGAAGTCCACACCATTAGACTCTTTCGGCCATTTTCCATCAGAGTCGCAGTTGTGTACAGACCCCCCGGCTCACCCCGCCAATTTCTGGATAATTTCGCTGCCTGGCTCCCCTATTTCCTCTCTTCTGAAATGCCCACTCTTATCATGGGTGATTTCAACATCCCCATTGATGACCCCATGTCTCCTTCTGCCTCTCAGTTTCTTTCACTGACCTCTTCTCTTGGCCTCTTGCAGTTTACTGACTCTCCCACCCACAAGGATGGGAACTCTCTTGATCTGGTCTTCTGTCGTCTCTCATCAATTTCTAACCTCACCAATTCTCCTTATGCTCTCTCTGATCATAACCTTATCTCTTTTACTATCAATTCTCAGCCTTCTCTGGACACACCTGCCCTTCACCCATTCAGAAATATCCGCTCCATTAACACCCAGGAACTCATAGACACCATACAGTCCTCACTGCCCCCAATCTCCTCCCTCTCCTGTCCTGACCTGGCTGTCAAACATTACAACGAAACTCTCACAACCACCCTGGACATATTGGCACCACTCACACACCGTACCACCAGAGTCAGACGCCGGCAGCCTTGGCACACACCTCAGACTCGGTTCCTGCAACGATGCTCCAGGTGTGCTGAGCGTCTGTGGAGAAAGTCGAAGCTACCTGCAGACTTTCTCCACTACAAATTCATGCTCAGGACTTATCACACTGCCCTTCACAGCGCCAAACAAAAATATTTCACCTCCCTCATCTCAACCTTACACAACAACCCAAAACGCCTGTTTGACACCATCCACTCCCTTCTCAGGCCTAAAGCTCAGGCCCCGGTCTCTGACCTCTGTGCTGAGGACCTGGCCACTCACTTCAAAGACAAAATTGACAGTATCCGGCATAACATCTCATCACAAACCCCAAGCAGAACCCATCCTGTCCCTCCCCGCACATCCTCTAGTGTGTTCTCAGCTCTTGACCCAACGACAGAAGAAGAAGTATCCAGGCTTCTCCTGTCTGCTCGCCCCACCACCTGCTCTAGCGACCCCATTCCCTCCCACCTTCTCCAGTCTATTTCTCACTATTCTCTCACCTTACGCAATCTGTACTCTCTCTCTCCACGGGATCTCCCATCTCCTTTTAACAGGTCTATAACTCCCTACTAAAAACCCTCCCTGGACACATCCTGTGCTGCCAACTACCGACCAGTCTCTAACCTTCCCTTTATCTCTAAGCTCCTGGAACGCCTGGTCTACTCTCGCCTAATCCGCTATCTCTCTGCTAACTCTCTTCTGGATCCTCTACAATCAGGTTTCCGCTCTTTACACTCCACAGAAACTGCTCTAGTTAAAGTCTCTAACGATCTCCACACTGCTAAATCTCAGGGCAAATACTCGTTGTTGGTTCTTCTGGATCTCTCTGCAGCATTTGACACTGTTGATCACCATCTTCTCCTCAGCATGCTCAGCACCATTGGCATCCAGGACACTGCTCTCGCTTGGTTCTCTTCCTACCTCTCTGACCGCTTCTTCAGTGTCTCATTTGCAGGTTCTACTTCCTCTCCTCTCCCCTCTTGCCGTAGGGGTCCTTCAGGGGTCAGTTCTTGGTCCACTCCTCTTCTCAATCTATACAGCCCCCATTGGCCAAACCATCAGTAGATTTGGCTTCCAGTACCACCTCTACGCTGATGACACTCAATTATACACCTCTTCCCGAGACCTCACTCCTGCCCTGCTACAAAACACCAGCGACTGTCTGTCCGCTGTCTCTGACATCATGTCCTCTCTCTATCTCCAACTAAACCTCACCAAAACCGAACTTCTTGTTTTTCCCCCATCTGCTAACCAACCGCCATCTGCTATTTCTCTCTCAGTGTGTGGCATCACCATAACACCTAGGCAGCAGGCCCGATGTCTTGGGGTTATTCTAGACTCTGATCTGACCTTCACCCCATATATCCAATCCCTTGCCCGCTCCTGTCACTTGCATCTCAATAACATCTCCAGAATTTGTCCTTTTCTCACTGTGGAAACAACTCAAACTCATTGTTGCTCTTATTCATTCTCGTCTTGACTACTGTAACTCCTTGCTTATCGGTCTCCCTCTCTGTAAACTCTCCCCTCTCCAATCTATCCTGAATGCAGCAGCCAGGCTTGTCTTTCTCTCCAGCCGCTATACTGATGCCTCTCACCTGTGTCAGTCACTGCACTGGTTGCCCATCCAGTACAGAATACAGCATAAACTAATCACTCTCACTCATAAAGCTCTCCACAGTGCTGCACCCCCATACATCTCCTCTCTCATCTCTGTCTACCACCCTGCCCACCCTCTCCGCTCAGCTACGGACATCAAACTACAGACTACAATCATCCGAACCTCCCATGCCCGTCTTCAAGATTTTGCACGTGCTGCACCCATTCTCTGGAACATCCTACCACGTACCATCAGGCACAATCCCAGCCTTCGCAGTTTTAAGAGTGTCCTGAAAACACATCTTCTCAGGCAGGCCTACCAAAACCACTAATTGTTAACCCCCACCTTCTATCACACACATTTCTGTCACTCCCCACACTAGGGCACTCACAGGCAATTATCTGTATATAGATGTACTATCATGGAGGCAGGTTCACCAAATTTTTATGTAAACCTCCCCATATTTATAAAGCAGGGCTGGACCATTGTAAATTTAGCACTTCTCCCCCTTTGTTTCCCCCAGGCACCCTCTTAGATTGTAAGCTCTTGCGAGCAGGGCCCTCACACCTTGTGTCTCACCTGTAAGTAGCTTTCACTATGTAATGTCTGTCTTTTGTCTGTAATTATACCCTCTACATTGTAAAGTGCTGCGAAATATGTTGGCGCTATATAAATAAAGATTATTATTATTATTATTAAAGTATAATACAATAATTTGTATAATTGTAGTGACAATCATAAAGAAATAATTGGCTTGTTTGTAATCCGATATGCAGTTCAGGCATTATGTTGGTGGTGTGCAATGTGTGGGGATCCAGAATCTGTGTTATGGGGTCATATACAACTTATTGCTTTGGGATATGGCTCATTTGTGAGAACATCATAATAACAGATGACCAGTAATCTATAGAATGTTGTTAGGATTAATTAATTTTCCATGGTGAAAACACTGTACATTTCACAGTCTAGATATGAGCTATATGCATATCTTGCTTCAGTAATGGAAGCTTTTCAGGTTCAGAATTTTAAATAGATCCTTATGTAACTATTCTATCCAGCTATAGCTAGCTTGTGTAACACAAGTTAACAAAAAGACTAAGGGCGACATGTATGAATCCTGGCGCTGACAGGCCAGTTCTAAATAGCTTTAAGGCAGTGTAGAATGTACCAGAATGTATGAAGCTGTTCTTCTGCAGGTCATACATACAGGCGCAGTCTAGTGCCAATACAAGAAGTCTGGCTCAGGCACCACCTGTAACCTGGTCTGGCTGTTCTAACTGTTCTGCGCCTAGATTTGGCACCAAAGAATCATAAATGTGTCTACTTCTATGAATGTGGTGCTAAACTTTGGTGCATTAAAAAGTGTCTTTGGCGCATTACAAAGGCACTTATCGTGAAAAGTTTGGAATGCACCTGTTCATACATTCTTTTTGGCTCAAAGTACACGAGAAAAGTGGCGCAGCCCCATTTATACATGTCGCCCTAAGTGTACCATATACACAACTTACATCTTCCCCATTGATACCATCTAGGCCTATTTCTCCAATTTCACCCTATGGAAAAATTAAATATAGTTAGTACAGTTGAAAAAGACATATACCCATCAAGTTCAACCAAGGGAGGGTTATAGGTAATTTAAAAACTTGTTTTGCCACATAGATCTACAAATATGGAAGACATAGGGCATGAACAAATCTGCCCTAAAAGGAAACATTCTGCTCCTGATCACAGGTGGTGATCAGATTGGATCAATGTAAGAATTCTATACATCAATGTATGTTTTAATATTATTTTGTTGCAAGTAATTGTCTAAGCCCTCAACCGGTCCTGCTGAGGCCAGCTCCTGAGGCAGCTATTCCACAGATTCATAGTTCTTATGGTAAACAGGCTAGTCGACTTTGGAGATTGAATATTTTTCAAGATGTCTTCTAAGGAGGTTTTGAGGGGGTTTTACATGAAATAACATTTCACCATATCTTTTGTAAGGGCCATTTATATATTTATACAAATTAATCTTGTCTCCTTAGATGCCTCTTCCCAAGACTAAATAAGTTTAATTATTTTAATCTTTCCTCATAACTAAGATGTTCCATGCATCTTATAAGTTTAGTTGCTCATTATTTTCTCTTATATAAGGACATAATTTCTATGACTTGGTGCAGAGAAGTAAACTGCATTATTTTGCATTTCATCTATTTATGTTCCAAATATGATATAAACTATAGAAAAGGTACAAAGAACTAGTACACATTAAACTGAGCCTAAAAGACAATTATACGTAATTATTTATCATCATACTTATTATTTATCATCATAAATCTAACAAATGATATCTATCTATCTATTTATACATATATTATACATTTTTTTATTTTATTTTATATGTACACATATAAAAATTACATTTATGGGATACTGTATGCTGTTTGACTGTTAGCCAAACTGACATATGTGATGGTTATGGAATAAATATGCTGTTTTTCCAGTGAGGACATGCGTTATGTAACCTACAACCAGCTTGAAAAGGTTATTGTGCAGTTTCTCTTACCTTATCCCCAGAGAATCCACGAGAACCCTAAAAGAGAAAAAGAAAGTTCATTTTGTGTCAAAGTTCCAACATTGTATGCATTTGAATAGTACATTTTTGGCTGCAAAAAGAAAAAGATTACATCACCTTGAACCCTCTTTGACCTGGGCATCCTCGAAAACCTTGTGTTCCATTTGTACCAGGAGGACCACGCTCTCCCTAGGGAATAACACATAACATATATATGTTTTATTAAATCTGTGGTTGTTTTTAGACTTGAATTTGTGAGCTAGAGATTTCATAGGAATATATGAGAAATGGATAAAAAAAGTACTACTTACAGGTCCACCTTCTTCTCCTGGGAAGCCTTGGTGACCCTTGAGGCCTGGAGCACCCTATAAAATACAAAATATGAACTTTATATGTGTTTATTAACTTCAGCATGTATTATATCACACATTTATCCACTGAAACTTAAAATTTCAAGGCAGAACATCATGTGTTCTTCTAAGCTATCCATTATATTGTTATAATAATAATAATAACCCATTTCTTCAGGCTTGCCTATAACCTACACTAACCTTGTTGTCACTACTTCCTCCACAAACATGTTTGCCCCTCATCTCCTGTCTCTTTCCCCCTCCTTGTAGATTGCAAGACCTTGCGGGTAGGGTCCTCTCTCCCTCTGTCGTGCCAATTGTCATTAATCACTTATCATTGTACTCGTTTGACTTATGTTATGTATGTTACCCCCTCGAATGTACAGCGCCCTGGAATCAATGGCACTTTAAAATAATTAATAATAATAATAATATATTATAGGTTGTCTGAAACCGTCCACACCCATTAGATAGCTGTTGCTCCCAGTCAAGCATGCGTTTTCTAGGGTAAAAGGGGATTTGTGCTGCCAGACCCCTCTGGCCGCAGCTTATCTCCTATCAAAACAAAAGATTGGATATATTAAGACCCAAGATACCTGAATCTACTTACTTAGGACAACACCCAAGAAATAACATAGTTAGCTAATTATCGTCTCTTGTGTATGGTCACCATTAGGGGTGATATGAATGGAGAGCTATGGTGGGTTACATTTTCCAAAATCAAACTTGCATAAATGCATTTTGTTGTCTTTAGAGTTTTTAAAGATTGATGGAATCTTTGCATAAATATTTTCAATTGTACTAAAAATCTTGTTTGAACTGCTTCTTTTCACATTCTGTTGACATACACTATTCTACAGCATATGGTAACAATTCCCTAATTTTAACTGAGCTGAATTAGGGCCCGTTTACATGGCAATGGACAAATACCGGTCGGTTTATCCGACCGGTATTTATCCGATTTGTGTGCCGTCCCCACGGCCGCGGGGAGTACGGCTTTTCTCCGCAATGAGTGGAAAAAAGCCCTCCCCCTTCTCATTGACATGCACATATTCCGTCCAAAAACCAGACAGAAGAATGTGCAACCACAATGTTTTTTGGGCGGCCGGCGGTTTTCCATAGAAGCCCCTTGTGCTCGTTTGCGGCCGGTTTTTCAGATGTCTGCAAAACCGCAAACCGTCTGAAAAACCGGCCGCAAACCCTTCCCTTGGGGACATGCCCTTAAAGGTTTGGAAATGAAAATTTCAAGAACTTGTAAAATGATAGTATGTATATGTTTTTTAATTTCCTTGTTTATAATGTACGACTTAACCATGTCTTTACCTTTGGTCCAAGTACACCTGGATGTCCGACATCACCTCTCTCTCCAGAACACTTGCATGCTACTCCACAGCAACCTTTCTCTGCAACATTATCCTGTGATTCAGACATGAAATATGAGTCTTGGTAGTCAATGCTATACATGAATATACAGTATATTTAGTAAATTGACAGTGTAGTGTCTACTGTAGGACAAAAGCTGGACTCACCAGTTCTTCAATGATCTCGTAATCCAGATCTACCCGGTTTAATCTCAATGGGTTAAGGTATGTGAATCCTCTGCCAAATTCTAGCTGCATTATTTGATCAAATCTGGGGACGCTTTCCATTCCCACGAAAAGCAAAGCCTTTACTCCTAAAAAGATATATTTTTTAGAATTGGTTTTCTGAACATCGTGTATCTACATTTTACAAGTATAGTAGTCTATTAATGTTTCTATGCTGTAAGGTTCTTTTTTAAATTACTAGAACCTAAATACTAGGGCATACCTCACAACTTTTAGAGATTGCAAAGAGGGACACATCAGGCCTCTAACCACACCCAAACACATGATATCACACCAAGTCATGCCTCTAAGGCTATGTTCACAAGGGCAAATTTCGGCACGCATTTCGCGTCGTATTTGCGCTTTAACAGGGGCAAAATGCGCCCCTTAATTACGGTAATCCATAGCTCTCATAGAGAACTATGGATTACGCCTTCTCTCCCTGCTCATACAATACGATCGTATTGTACGCGTGGGGAGATAAGAGACATGTCAATTACTTGTGCCGAATACGCACTGCGAGTAATGACTGTCAATGGGACCGGTGGGCTGCCGGTCCCCCTGTGGTGCGGGAGTATGCGCTGATCAGCGCGACTCCCAAATCACCCGGCGTAGTTGCGGCCGTACTGTACACGCTGCAATTACGCCGTGTGAACATAGCCTAACCATGCCCAAACACATACATGCCAACTTTTTATATAGCTAAAAAGGGAGACATTTTCAGGATTGCATTGTGAATGATGAAATATTAAGTATGTTGTCATGTAATATACAGTGAGGAAGCAATCAGATACTTTTTAATGCAAGATAGTCAGTTTATTGAAGCAAATATATTTCTCAAATTAAAAAGAGGGACATTTATAGAGCTAAGAGGGAAAGAGGGACAATGGTTAAAAATAGGCATTATCCCTCCAAAATAGGAACACTTGGTAGGTATGCTAGGGGGCACTTGTATGAAAACTGTCTAAGTCTTTTTTTTGTTGCCATAGCAACCAATCAGAGCTCCCCTTTCATTTCAAGCAGTGTTTTGAAAAGATGAAAGGGGGTTCCTGACTGGTTGCTTTGGGCAACAAAGAAAGTCTTAGACCTAAACCGCTTTTATATATGTCCCCCTAAATGTCTGTAGAATGCAGATTTAGGTGAATAAACTGTGACTTAACTTCGGCTCAATGGGCTTCATTTATCAAAACTGTCAATTATTAAGACTGTCTTTGTTGCCCATAGCAACCAATCAAAGCCCAATTTTCATTATTTAAAGTGCTCTGGAAAAATGAAAGCTGAGCTCTGATTGGTTGCTATGGGGCCAGGACGGCCATCACAACAGAACGACAGGAGGTAAGTATGATCCTTTTCTTCTATTTTTCATCATGCTCTGACAGATGAACGAGCATTTTGAGGTGTCAGAACACCCCTTTGACATGAATTTATTCTTGTCTGTCGTTGTTCACATATTGGGCCACATGTATGAAAACTGTCTTGGTGTAAAACTCACTTTGTTGCCCATAGCAACCAATCAGAGCGTTCCTCTCATTTTCCCAGAATACTATATGAAATGAAAGGGGCGCTCTGATTAGTTGCTATGGGCAACAAAGTGAGTTTTAGTCCTAGACAGTTTTCATACATGTGGCCCATTGTGTCATCGCAGTCCTGGCCAACGATCACTGTTTCTATTAGTCTGCTAGCTCTTGCTTGCTCCTCCTATATTATGCTGCAGGTTAGAAACTGCCTACTTTAATTATTACTGTACTGCTGTGATCCCAGTACTTTATTACCTAGCAAGTTCCTTCTACAAATATACAAGTATCTTGTAAAGCCCCGCAATTAAGCCGTGTGAACCCTAAGGGGATGTTCACACGGCGGATTTGGGCGCGGGTTTGGCTGCAGCCAAAACCTCGTCCAAACCTCGCCTCAAACGTGCATCTCCCGACGCGGCTTTGCGGCGCGATCACGGCAAGGTTATCGGCGCGGTCGCAGTGCGGGTGGTGTGCGGTTTGCGGCAAGGTTTTCACCCATACAAATTAATAGACAGGGCAAAAACCACGCTGAAAATAGCGGCCTAACCGCGCACCACCCGCGCCGAAACCCGCGGCCAAATTTGCCGTGTGAACATCCCCTAAGACTATTGGACAAACACCACTGCATTCTGTACCAGTCACTTACCTGCACTTTGCAGAGTTTCAGAAGCCTGCTGAAGTTCTGACATGCTTCCGTCAACACCATCTGTTATATGGATAATCACCTGTATATAAAACAAATAACTGTCATTCATTGTCTAAAATATCAGTGAAGTCTGATTTCTAAAATAATCATGTCAAACTCAGTTTTTAGTACAAAATGACACTTGTAACGGCTTTGTAGGAAGATACTGTAAGACGAATGAATGAGTATATAAGACATTTCAAAGTTTATAGCAATGACCCGAGAAAGCATTACATAGTTACATAGTTAGTGTGGTTGAAAAAAGACATATGTCCATCAAGTTCAACCAAGGGTGCGGAAAATGTGGGTGAAGGGAGGGAGATAAGGAGTTCAAGCCCAGCCTCCCCACTGGTGAATGCCCTGAAACCCACAAGGCAAGAACCCATCTGCTCTAGGGAAGATTTCATTTCTGATCCCAGAGTTGCCATCAGACAGGATCCAGAATTTTATATGGCTACATACATATTAATATTCTTTAGTTTCAGATAGTTATCTAAGCCTTTTTATATTTCTTACCTTAATACTGTTGTTGTCTCCAGAAGTCTTGAATTTGTTTAGATATGATTGTAGAGTTCGACCATTTAATACAAATGGCCCACGGGTGCCCATTCCTAAAATTTTATCAGCTAGTTCTGGACGATATTCTGAAAAATCAAATGCCTCAACTGCTCCTGTTCTTCCTTGAGATAACATGGCAACCTTCACAGTAGGCTTTTTGTCACTACTACAGCTAATTTTTTGCATGTTGGAAATACGTTCCAGTATCTGCCTTATTTTGGGCTCCAGTCCTCTGTGAGTGTTAAAGATGTTTTGTGAGGTGACATCCGCATCAAATCCTAGAATCACTTCCAAGTTGCAATCTGAAAGCAAATCCCAATGTTATTCCATTATTCCAATCCAACTGTGTAACTATATCATGAAAATATTGAATTAGGTCCTGGCTCATATCTACTATATATTAGTTACTGTATGTACGGGCACGGGCAAACAAATATTTAAAGTCCTTTAGACAAATAATACATGATATAATTATACATTTATAGGATAGATGATAAATGTTTGATTGCTGGGAGTTTCAGTGCCACGCCATTCATTTTTTATTAGGCTGCCCAAAAAAAGACAAGTGCTTTATTTAGATATTGGGGGAAAAAGGGGGGGACTTGGGACCCTGTTCTTGTGAGGGTCCCACCATTGTCATTGAGCAATGATGCATAAATTCACAGGATAGGCATTGAACGGTGTTGGAGCTGGGTGCCTGAGGCCCAACAGTGGAGTTAATTCTTGGGGCAAACCAGTGGAGTTGATTCTTGGGGCCCACCAGTGGAGTTGATTCTTGGGGCCCGTTCTACAGCTACTGTACATGGCTCCACATACTGCACATGTCTCTTGGTTTCTGCATCTCTTCTTCTGCCATTCTTCTTGAGAAACAGCCCAAGGCCTGCTGTTCTCAGTGGTCCACCATGCCCAATCAATCACCACTGGTTTCCCCTGCTCCCTTGTGGGCAACTTCAGATCTGGTAATGAACGATATTCATAGGATAACTTCTATGACTTTAATAATAAAGGTTTATCCCCATCATAGAACCAGGTGACGTATTAATATCTACCACTTTATCATTGGCCGGGAATCTGACTGTAACCACCCCTCACTGAACCTGGGATTGAAGGGGCCCCAGCATACATTTAAAGAGGATTAAGAGGGATTGAAAGGGCAATAATGCTCCTGCTGTGCAATATACTGTTTTATCTGTAATAATTGCGTTACAATGCAGGCTTGGTGACATGAAATAATACTTAGGAAATAAACCATGACTATACGCATGAAAAATGTGTGGGATACCCACCTCTTACAACATCGACTCCAGTTGGGCAAACACTCCTTTTTTGCAGAGCAGTTTCAAGAGTTATCAGAATCTGTTCATTTAGCTCTGAAAGCTCTTGGACAATAGGCACACGGAAAGCACTTGGTGCGTCACTTGCTATTTTTGAAACTTCATCAGCACCTATGCTTCCCACACCAATGGCAAATACTTGGACTCCCTTACTAGCCAAAGCTTGTGCTGCAGTTTGACCATCACTGACTGACTTTGCCCCAGTGACAATGAAAGCAATTTGTGGAACACCACTTTCAATCCTACTGCCTGCTGGCTTTACAAAGTGTTTATCCTGTAAGTGACGAATAGCTATGCCCAGATGGGCCACGCGGCCTCCTTTGTACTCGGCTTTTGTTACAGCATCCATTATTACGTCTCTGTTTTTGTACTCCTTGAGGAAAAACTCATCTGTCACATCTGAGTTGTACTGAGCCAGTCCAATTTGAATGGCATCGCCGTCTTCAACAACTGCATCAACTATGCCTGATACAAACTGAAGAACCTCTTTAAAATTATCCCGTCCCAAGTTTATGGAGCCATCGACAAGGAAAACAATGTCAGCTTCTTTCTTTCCAGCTATAAAAATACAAAGAGATCATAATTACTGTAGTTATGAGGTATTTGAGTTCATATAGCTGTATAGATTTTGTTACTCTACTGTGGAGTTCAAAGATATTTTGTTGACTGGCCAAAATCTAAAACTTTATATTACTGACATAGTGTGACTTAAGAAAACTAGTACAAATGAAAAGTAGAATTGTTATTAGAGCACGCTTTCAAAGTATAGTGGTTATTAAGGTGTGTAGCTTCAGGGAGTGTAGTGGTAGCAGTTGCACCTTGACATTGGAGCTTGAGGGTGCCCAAAAGCCCTTCAGTGATATTAGAATTGTATAAGTGTTGTAAACAGTCCATGGTAGCTCAGAATTCCCTATTAAAGAGCTTGCATTGGGGCTTAGGATTTTAAACTTACCCGATGTGGCAACTTTGTTAAAGACAGTTGTACATGAAAACTGTGACCACATTGGTGTCCAAGGTGAAACTTAAAGGGGTTGTCTCGCTACAATGATTGGGTTTTAATTAAAAAATCTTTAAAAAACAAGCAGCTTTGCAATACATGTTCATTACAAATGTCCTACTGATTTTCAGTTATCCCTGGTAGTAGGATCAGCATCAGCTTCTCAAATCACTATAGCAACTGACCTGTTGATTTTTATCTCACTGGCTGTCAGTGCTGATGACTCATCAGCTTCTGAATACAGGTCGGAGCACAGAGCCCCTCCCGCACAGTATGCTTCTGTAGGGAAGGGAGGAGGAGGGCTCTGGCTTCTGTGTCTGTGTAGCTGTGCTGCCTGGATTAACCCTGTGTGGTGCCTGCTCCCTCCTGCTCTCTACACAGATTGAGGAGAGCAGAGATGAGGCTGATCTGTGGTCAGTACGATGTGACAGCAGTGAAGTGTGTTACTATAATCATTATGTGTCTGTGGAGCTTTTACTATGCTAATAGAACAGATCGGGGGGGCATGTGAATGGTTCATATCCCTCCCTGCTCTGCTTTATTAGTGACACATCGTGATTATAGTAACACACTTCACAGCTGCCCTGTGGCTGTTCTGACAGGGTTTGTTTGTTGTTGCTTGAGATGTCCGTGGAGATTTGTATGCTAAGCAGGCGGTATAGGAACACTTACATCCTCCCCTGCTCTGCTATTAGCATACACAGCTTCACAGACCTCTCCACACTCATAGATCAGCCTTCTCCCTGCTGTCTCCTGACTCTGTGGAGCTGACAGTGCAGCTGATCCAGCAGTGAGCAGCAGATCTAGGCAGGCACACACAGCAAACCCCCTCGCCCTCTCCCTGCTGTATAGAAGTTACTGCAGTCAGAGGAGGAGAGCTGTCTGTGTGCTGATGGGAGGGGAGAAGGGGGAGGAGAAGAGGCAGACAAGAAGCACGCCCCTGAATTCAAAAATCCTTTGCTGCCAGACCCATTGAAGTAGGCTGAAAGCCTGTAGTGAGACAACTCCTTTAATTGTATGTATGCTACAGTCATTTTTATGTTGTTTATCTGGCTTAACAACATAGTAAAGCATAGTTTGGTAAAAATAAGAGAAAAATGTATGATTTGTCTACATTTTTCAATTTCAAATCTCCCAAGTTATATGGTTTATATGTTTATCAATAGCATTAATAACAGTTTAATGTGCTTAATGTGAGATGTTTTGTAATTAAGAGGTTCCAGGACAGTGTTTTGAAGTGAAATATTTCCTGGAGAACCTTTGTAAGGTAACATTATCCATATCAATTGCATGTATTTAGTAAAATACTTACTGCCTGGTACTTCTGGTCTTAATGGTGGCAAAGTTGGATCAACAGGACTGATAAAAGACCTGAATAATTTGTCCTCAATGCTTGGTAAGTCCCTAAATTCTCTGACAGTGAAGAGATAGCGTGGGTCTGATACAATACGTTCCACTTCAGTTCTGTCAGCATTGCCACTGGCTACACCAAGAGATCTGATCCTACTAGTTCCAAGTAATCTGGCTGCTCCAGAAACATCATCTTCAGACTTGCCACCGGTCAGAAGAACTAAGTATTGTGGCACACCTTCTTCTATTCTGCTTCCAGCTGATGTTACAAAATGATTCTTCGCCACAAAATCCAGTGCTTTCCCAATATTCAGCGGATCCCCTCCTCTATGTCGCAGGCGGCGAATGTTTTGAATCAAAGCAGGTTTGTTCATGAAAGCCCTCAGAAAGAACTCTGTATTTGGAGTATTACTAAACTGAACCAAGCCTACTCTAATTTTATTAGGGCCAATTTCAAACTTCTGCACAAGTTTTAAGATCAAATCCCGAATGTTGGCTATGCCATCAGAACCTGTTCTCGTTGAACCATCAACCAGAAAGACAATATCTCGTCTATCAGGATCAATCTCTATAGAAAAAAAGAAAAATTTGACATTTTAAAATAAGCTAATTTACATGTGGTCTTCTTAAACGTTCTAAGATGATAACATACAACTTATAATACTTATCTGTAATAATAATGTTTAGATTCATTCAATTGTTATCCCTCAATGCTCTAGTCCTGAATAAATGCTAAGTATCAATATGCTTACAGTACAAATTGAGACATTGCTACTATTCACATCCATTTTTTTGCTATCGCTTTTCTTCCTACTCACAGTATCCTTGATAAATTAATGGATGAGTTACTGTTAGTAAGATAAAAACACTGCTCAGGTTTCATTTATTTTGGTTGTTGTGAATCCAAAATGTGAGAATTGATGCGAGATATAAGAAATTCATATTTCACAGATTTTTTTTTCCAGTCCTTGGTAAGGGTTTATGTACATGTTGAGTTCATGAGCTACGCCATAAATCTATCTTCTCATTTATTGACATTAGTACCTATTATGTAATTTCACCTCAAATACAAAGTGATATTCAGATACAAGATTTATTTTCACATAAATTTTCATTAGTGTATCTAGTTATTCATAGTTCTATCATGATAATTGATTTAAAGATTATTACCTGCAGGCACACTTGGTTGTCTTAAAATAAGCTCAGTTATTTTTTCTTGATCCAGGCTAGAGACACTTGAAATCAAATTTTGTTCAACTGTTGGCAATTCTTGGAAACTGGAAACGGTATATACAAAATTTCTACCAAACGTGATTTTGCCGGCTTCATCACTGTCAATGTTTTTTCCAATTACGAAGGGAACCACAGAAGATTCTTTAACTGTTCTTGCTCCATCTTCAACATCATCAGTTGAAGGTCCCGAAGAAGCTACAATAAGAAACTGTGGAACTTGTTCTTCTATACGGCTCCCAGATGGCCTTGTGAATATATTCTTAGCGACATACTCTAAGGCATTACCAATGTTTACTGATGAGCCGCCCTTTGGTCGCATTCTCCTCACTGCACCTTGAACCTCATCCTTGGTAGAGTGTGCATTTAGTAAAAACTCAACTCTGGGATCATCACTGTACTGGACTACAGCCACACGTGTGGAGTCTGGACTGACGTCCATTGTAGCTACAATCCGTTCAATTAGCCCCTTTATATAGTTGAACTCAGGAGCAGCGCCCCTTGAGCCATCAACAAGAAATACTAGATCTCTCTTTGCACCTATAAAAGATTGCAGTATACAAAGAAACAAGTTATTACATTGTTGATGATAATATGGATCAACATTTTCTTTTTTAAGCAGGTTGTCCGGTTCTTTTATTATCAATTAGGCTCACTATGGGCTACAATGCATATATAGACTTTATTGATATAATTTGTCATATATTTTTGTGTTGTATACTTTTATTGTAATTATTTTATGTATGGCATTAAGTAATGAAGTTTTGTTCGGAATGTCATCCTTTACTACTGCATACACAGAAGAGCTGGCTGGCCTGCTGATTAGTGCACATGCATGTTAGTCTGGAAGCCGTCATTGCTATAGTGTAGCTGTCCACTGAACTCCCTGAATGCATTGTCACATTACTCAGTAACTGGAAGTGTCGCAGGCGGCTACATTATAGAAGTGCTGGCCGGCTTGCTGACTAGTGCGCATGCACGCAAATCAGGAAGGCTTCGCTGCTATATTGTAGCCGCTCACAGCCCTTTCTGAACAGAACATCATAATATACAGAGTAGCGTGTCAATGCATTTGGGGAAGATAGCTACACCATAGGAGCGAAGACCTCCTGACTAGTACGCATGCATGCTAGTCAGCAGGTCAGATGATTCTTCTTTCACCAATATTTAAACCTTTGATGTAAAACCTGAACCTGAAATAATTTTACGGGACCAGAGGTTTAACATACTGTTATGCATGCTAAAGCAAAAATGTTTGAAGTTATGGTTGTCATCACCTTAGAAGTGTAACTTAATAGTAAACATATACAACTACAATATTTTAACCTACCTTGGTAAGTTATTGAAGGACGTGACTGGATTAGAACTTCTATATCACCTGCTTTGAGTTCAGTTACTCTTCTTGTAAAGGTCTGATAAACAGTGTTCAGTTGGCTGACATCAGGAACAGAAATTGCAAAGTCAGGAATAAAGGAGATCGTTCTCAGTTCTTCTGCATCAGCATTACGGACTCCAATGGCGTAAGGAATAACACCAGAATTCTTCAGTTCTGTGGCTGATCTTCTGACATCATCTCTTGACCTGCCAGATGTTAGCAGAATCAAGAATTGGGGGATACCCTCAGCTGACCGACTGCCTGCTGACCTCGTGAAGACATTGGTTGTGACATAGTCTAAAGCTGCCCCTGTGTTCAGTGCGGCTCCTCCAATAGGTGATAGCTGCTGAACAGCTCGTAGAACACCTTGACGATCTGGATAGGCATTCAGTAGGAAACTGGGTCGGGTGGCATCACTATATTGAACAACTCCAATGCGAACCCTATCCTGACCCACATCAACGTTTTCCACCACCCTTTGAATAAAGGATCGAAGAGCGGGAAAGCTGGCTCTGCCATCATTAGATCCATCAATCAAGAACACAATATCCTTCCTATTGTTGATATCATCTAAAAGTACAGAAGAATATGAAATTAGACATCTATACATTTACAGTATCTTTAAAGCACCTTTGGTACAGTATCTCACATTTTTGAAAATATTGCATTATATCTTTTCATGGGACAACACTGAAGGTATGACACTTTGATTCAATGTTACGTAGTCAGTGTACAACTTGTAAAACAGTGTAAATTTATTGTGCCCTCAAAATAACTCAACACACAGCTATTAATGTCTAAACCGCTGGAAACAAAAGTGAGTACACCTCGAAGTGCCCAATTTGCAATTTGCCCTCCATGGTGTCATGTAACTCGTTAGTGTTATAGAGTCTCAAGTATGAATGGGCAGCAGGTGTGTTAAATGTGGTTTTATCACTCTCACAAGAGCTCTCTGAGGATCTGAAAAAAAGAATTGTTGCTCTATATAAAGATGGCCTAGGCTATAAGAAGATTACCAACACCCTGAAACTGAGCTGCAGCATGGTGGCCAAGACCATATAGCGGTTTAACATGACAGGTTCCACTCAGAACAGGCCTCGCCATGGTCGACCAAAGAGGTTGAGTACACATGCTCAGCATCATATCCAGAGATTGTCTTTTCAAAATAGGTGCATGAGTCTTGCCGGCATTGCTGCAGAGATTAAAGGGGTAGGGAATCAGCCTGTCGGTGCTCAGACCATACACTGCACACTGCATCAAATTGGTGTGCATGGCTGTTGTCCCAGAAGAAAGCCTCTTCTAAAGATGATGCAAAAGACAGCCTGCAAAGAGTTCGCTGAAGACAAGCAGACTAAGGACATGGATTACTGGTACCATATCCTGTAGTTTGATGAGACCAAGATAAACTTATTTGGTTCAGAGGGTGTTAAGCAACCAGGTGAGGAGTACAGAGACAAACATCGTGGTCGGAGTTTCATGGTTCAGGGCTTCATGAGTGCTGCAGGCTGTAGGGAGCTTCAGTTCATTGACGGAGTCATGAATGCCAATATGTACTGTAACATACTGAAGCAGAGCATGATCTCCTCCCTTCAGAAACTGGGCCGCAGGGTAGTATGCCAACATGATAAAGATCCCAAACACACTTCCAAGACAACCACTGCCTTGATAAAGAAAATGAGGGTAAAGATGCTATATTGGTCAGCCCTAAACCCTATTGAGCATCTGTGGGGCATCCTCAAGCAGAAGGTGGAGGAGTGCAAGTTCTCTAACATCTACTAGTTCCATGATGTCGTCATGGAGGAGTGGAAGAGGATTCCAGTGACAACCTGTGAAGCTCTAGTGAGTTGAGACAGTGCTGGAAAATAATGGTGGCCACACAAAATATTAAGACTTTGATCACAATTTGTCCATTTACACTTAGGGGTGTACTCACTTTTGTTGCCAGCAGTTTGGACATTGATGGTTGTGTGTTGAGTTATTTTGAGGGAACACCAAATTTAAACTGTTATACAAGCTGTACACTGACTGCTTTACATTGTATCAAAGTGTTATATCTTCAGTGTTGTCCCATGAAAAGATATAATACGATATTTACAAAAATGTGAGGTATGTACTCAATTTTGTGAGATATATAAATTGCAGCAGTAGCTTTAAATAAAAGGAATAACCAGGCAACCCCTCTAATTCCATAATTCCATACATGTCTTGGCAGATCAAGTCTTGGTGAACCAGGTCACAAAAAGTGATGTGATACGTTACAGTTGTTAAAACAGTACTTGGCAGAAATAAATGTACCATACTTACTTTTGTATTTTTTATGACTAGAAACATTACTGCATAATTGTAGAGAGCAGACAGCTTTTTTTGGCATCTAAAGCAACATACAAAAATGTTTCCACCCATTAAATCCATTCAGGTGCCCATAATGTCAGCAAAAGTGATTGTGTATCAGTAACGGCCACAACACCATAACAGTGACAACACTCTGTAGAAGTGACAGCAACAGCACCATAACAATGACAACAACACCCTCTAACAATGACATTTGCAGCACATAATAGTGACAACAAAACACTCATACAAATGAAAGTGAGAGCATCTGCATTCCCATAACAGTGATAGCTACAGCATGATGATGACAGTGACAGCTACAGCAGCATAACAGTGACAACAACTTCCAAAAACAGTGATAGCTGCAGCAACATAACAGTGACAACAACACACTAATACAAATGAAAGTGAGAGCAACAGCGCCCAAGTAACAGTGATGGCTACAGCATGATGATGATGACAGTGACAGCCACAATGCTTCATAACAGTGACAACCACAGTGCCCTTGTCACAGCAACTACATTGCCCCAAATAAATACTAGCCCACAAGACTTCCCAGTGAATAAAAGCCACAGTATACTAATTGTGATGCCCCTTTAAAAGCTTTGCCACAGCATACTCACCTGATCTTAAGTGTTCTACAGTCTCTGACAAGCAGAACGTTACATATAAGCAGTCAAAGAGTGCTCATATGCAACTTGCCGCTCCTGCAATGATCTCTATGATCAGTGCTAAAAAGACAGAACGGTGCTGCCATCGAATGACCCTGTTTTGGTGACTAGAAGGATACCGATGTCTTTTGATAGTTGTGTGAGCGCTACTGTTGATCAAATTACAGGGACTGAGATCCACCATCAGTAACATAAAATGTCTAAAATTTAGGAACGTACACGAATTATTTAAAGGGGTTTTCCCATCTGGCTGTTTTACAAAGCCTGATCTTCACAGTCAGCGTCAGCGTCTCACTTCCTGTGCAAGCTGTGGGTGGTTCTACAAAAGTGACGGACATTTGAGCTCTGCTTATTCACCGCTGAGCCTTTTAGAAGGACTTTGGTGATGGAGGGTTTTTTTCAGCAGACTAAAGAGCTTATACGGGTTAATGTTTATCAGAAAAAAGATAAACAAGCTCCTATGCTTTTAAGGGTATGTTCATACTGCGTGTTGGATCTGTTTTTGGATCTGAAAAACCTATCCAAAAGCGCTGCGTAATTTGCCTCATAATTCGTCTTTTGGATCAAGAATTGACATGACAATTCTTTGAACGGATCCGAAAGATGCATCAGAAAAATACACGTAAACACACATCGATGAGCACTCGTCTGAACGCTGATGCATGTTTTACATTGAAAGCAATGTAATTCACAGTGCACATTGTAAGATGTGCATCTATAAACGGATCCAAAATCGGAGCCAACACCGTGTGAACATAGCCTAATAAGACACAGTAGGGAGTGACATCACTGCTAGAGCAGAGAGAAGAGAGGTGGTTGGCAACTTAGGAAACCTTTTGTAAACAAGCAGGAGTTAAGAACTGCTCTAACTCTGAAATGGAGCAAAATCAGAACAACAATGTATTAGATAATCTTTATTTACCTTTGCCTACATGTTTACAGCTAATCAATGAGATGGGAATACCGCTTTAATGTTTTAATTGTCCCCTAAACCTCAAAGCGTCTAAACATTTTCTCATTTTAGTACTATTTATTTAATTTTGTATGTTGTTTACAGAATGCAGCATAGCTATACTAATGCATTCATTTCCATAGAGAGGGTGGTGGACTATTATAGACTTTGTAAATATAAAGTATATCGCTCTGCAAACACACTAAGGAGTAACTAGTTTTCCTGCCACAATACAAATATAAAAGTACTTACAAGTTTCTGTTGGCACCTCCACTGAGATAGTTTTAATGAGATCAACAAACTGTGACTGTATAGTAGCCAGATTTTCCAAAGATCCTGAGGTCAAAATAAATTGTGGTGCCAAAACAATCTTCTCAAGTTCCTCAGGTTCAGCACTTTTTGCATTGATCGCATATGTCACCACACCAACTCTCTTCAATGCATTTGCTGCCTGATCTACGCTGTCTCCAGATTTGCCTGCAGCCAGCAAGACTAGGTATTGTTGTACCCCCTCTCGAATCCTACTTCCAGATTCTGGTGTGAAAAGATTGTCATGAGCATAATCCAAAGCAATTCCAAGGTTGAATTCCTTGCTCGGTTTGAATCTCAGTTTTCGTACTGCACTGACTACCTCGGCTTTTGTTTGAAATGAGTCAAACTTAAATTCCACTTTCACATTGTCACCGACTAAACCCAAAGCGATACGGGTGCCATCTGGGCTAACGTTGAGACCATTAATGGTGTTTGCCACAAAGTCTCGAACAAGTGGAAACTTCCCAGCAATATGGATGGAACCATCAATCAGGAATAAGATGTCCCTTTTGCTTTCTGTTTCTGTACAAAAAGGCACCAAATGGTTTAAAAGTTAAACAAATCCTCAAAATAGAGCTATTCTCTTCAAAACGTGATCTATCCTACCACCATCATCTACTTTGTCAACCAGATGCAGAAAATACCCTAATGCTTGACTTAAATATAGTAATTTAATAGCATTTGCTAAAAATATCCAGGTTTTCTAAGCATAGACTAACACATTTTCTAAGCATAGACTAACCTATAAAACATACCACGTCTCCAACCCAAAGTTTAAAACAAACAGGGAAGGTATTGTAGTTTGGTTGATAAAAACTTTGCAGGTCAAGGTTAAAGGGGTTCTGACATCAAAGACATGTATCACCTAACCACAGGAAAGATTACAAGTGTCTAATCACTGGGGGTCCCACCGCTAATAACCCCACCTATCGCTAAAATGGGGTCTCGCCAAGCCCTCTTATTGTGCTTTCACAGAGAGAAAGTCTTTGAATATCGCAATGACCCAAACATGTGCATTACTGCTCCATTCAAAGTCTATATTCAAAGCGCTGTGCTCTGCTATCTTTGTCGACCTCATAAACGTAGAACGTTCTGAAATGCCCACTCTCATCATGGGTGATTTCAACATCCCCACTGATGATCCCATGTCTCCTTCCGCCTCACAGTTCCTTTTAATAACCTCTTCTCTTGGCCTCTCGCAGTTTACTGACTCTCCCACTCACAAGGATGGGAACTCTCTTGATCTGGTCTTCTGTCGTCTCTCATCAATTTCTAACCTCACTAATTCTCCTTCTCAGAACCTTATCTCCTTCACTATTAATAATTCTCAGCCTTCTCTGGACACACCTGTCACACATTCAGAAATTTTTGCTTCATAAACAGTCAGAAACTCATAGACACCATATAGTCCTCACTGCCCTCAATCTCTCCCCTCTCCTGTCCTGACCAGGCTGTCAAACATTACAACAAAACTCTCTCAACCACCATGGACATATTGGCACCACTCACACACTGTACCACCAGAGTCAGACGCCGGCAACCTTGGCACACGCCTCAGACTCACCATCTGCAGTGATGTTCCAGGTGTGCTGAGCATCTGTGGAGAAAGTCAAAGCTACCTGCAGACTTTCTCCATTATAAATGCATGCTCAGGACTTACCACACTGCCCTTCACCGTGCTAAACAAGAATATTTCACCTCCCTCATCTCAACACTACACAGCAACCCAAAACGTTTTTTGGATACTTTCCATTCCCTCCTCAGGTCTAAAGCTCAGGTCCCGATCACTGACCTCTGTGCTGAAGACCTGGCCACTCACTTCAAAGACAAAATTGACGGTATCCGGCAAAACATTGTATCTCAATCCTTAAGTAATACTCATCCTGTCCCTCCCCACTCATCCTCTAGTCCACTCCCAGCCCTTGACCCAACAACAGAAGAAGAAGTATCCAGGCTTCTCTTGTCTGCTCGCCCACCATCTGCTCTAGTCACCCCATTCCCTCCCATCTCGTCCATTCTATTTCTCCAGCTGTCCTCTCTCACCTTACTACAATCTGTAACCTCTTTCTCTCCACTGGGATCTTTCCATCTTCCTTTAAACAAGCTACTATAACTCTTTTACTAAAAAAGCCCACCCTGGACCCATCCTGCGCTGCCCACTACCGACCAGTCTCTAACGTGCCCTACATCTCTAAACTCCTGGAATGCTTGGTCTATTCTTGCTTAATTCGCTATCTCTCTGATAATTCTCTTCTCGATCCTTTACAATCAGGTTTCCACACCCTACACTACATAGAAACTGCTCTAGTTAAAGTCTCTAACGACCTCCACACTGCTAAATCTCAGGGTATATACTCGTTGTTGATTCTTCTGGATCTCTCTGCAGCATTTGACACTGCTGATCACCATCTTCTCCTCAGCATGCTCCGTGCCATTGGCATATAGGACACTGCTCTCTCTTGGTTGTCTTCCTACCTCTCTGACCGCTTCTTCCGTGTTTCATTTGCAGGTTCTACTTCTTCTCCTCTCCCTCTTGCTGTTCTGGTTCCTCAGGGATCGGTTCTTGGTCCTCTCCTCTTCTCACTTTATACAGCCCCCATTGGCCAAACCATCAGTAGATTTGGCTTCCATTACCATCTCTACGCTGATGATACCCAATTATACACCTCTTCCCAAGACATCACTCGCACCCTGCTACAAAACACCAGTGTCTGTCCACCGTCTCTGACATCATGTCCTCTCTCTATCTCAAACTAAACCTCACTAAAACTGAACTTCTTGCTTTTCCACCATCTTCTTACCAACCCCCATCTATTTCTCTCTGTGTGTGGTACTACCATAACTCCTAGGCAGCAGGCCTGCTGTCTTGGGGTAATACTAGACTCTGATCTGTCCTTTACCCCCTATATCCAAGCCCGCTCTTGTAGCCTGCACCTCAAGAACATCTCCAGAATCCGCCTGTTTCTTACTGTGGAAACAACTCAAACTCTTATTGTCGCTCTTATTCTTTCTTCTCTTGACTACTGCAACTCCTTGTGTATCGGTCTGCCTCTCTGCAAACTCTCTCCACTCCAATCTGTCCTGAATGCAGCAGCCAGGCTCATCTTTCTTTCCAGCCGCTATACTGATGCCTCTACCCTGCGTCAGTCACTGCTGTGGCTGCCCATTCGGTGCAGAATACAATATAAATTCATCACACTCACCCATAAAGCTCTCCACAGCGCTGCACCCCCCTACATATCCTCCCTCATCTCTGTCTACCATCCATTCTCTCCGCTCTGCTGCGGACATCAAACTACAGACCACAATCATCCGAACCTCCCATGCTCATCTTCAAGATTTCACACGTGCTTAACCCATTCTCTGGAACATCCTACCACGTACCATCAGGCACAATCTTAGCCTTCACAGTTTTAAGAGTGTCCTGAAAATACATTTTCTTAGGCAGGCCTACCAAGATCCCTAATTGCTAACTCACACTTACTACTACACACGCATCTGTCACTCCCTACTCTAGGGTACTCACAGGCACTTATGTGTATATAGATGTATTGTCATGGTGGCAGGTTCTCCAAATTTTTATGTAAACACCCCATATTTATGAAACAAGGCTGGACCATTGTAAACTTAGCACTTCTCCCCCTTAATCTCCCCCGGGCACCCTCATAGAATGTAAGCTCTTGTGAGCAGGGCCCTCACACCTTGTATCTTATCTGAAAGTAGCTTTCATTGTGTAATATCTGTCTTTTGTCTGTACTTATACCCTCTACATTGTAAAGTGCTGCAGAATTTGTTGGCGCTATATAAATAAAGATTATTATTATTATTAATGTATCCGTGCACATGTTCAACCACTGCCCTTTTCAAAGATTTTTTTGATGCACAAGCACAGTAGGAAAGAATGGTGGACTTGGCACATTAGCAATGTTAGCAATCGGTGTGGGTTCCAGTGATCATAGGTGATAAGTATCTTTCATGGCACAACCCCTTTAATTCTTCAGTGGTTGCTTTAGCAATCAGCCTATTCTGCATAACCAAACATTTGCAATAACCGTAAAACAATAAATGTGGAGCATTTTTTTCCAGAGGTGTAAATAGAATTCCAAGGGCACAATAGCAAAATCTAATGCCCCCACCGCCACCATCACCGAAAACTAGAAAATTGGAACAGCAGCATATGTGCAATACTAAAAGGTAAAAATAGTAGTGCCATATATCAGATAACCTATGTATATTAATGTTAGATGACCAAAAGCCACCAACTTACAGTTCCATACAGAAAGGTACAATGTTGTTGCACCTGAATGGGCCCCCTTAACCTCTGGTCCTCACAGGAGCTGCTATGGCAATAGTTACACCTCTGTTTAACTTATGCTTTTTCATAAAACTGCATTGTGCTGTTCCTCTGTTAAAATGTAAAAGTAAACTGACAACTTGCTATTATTCCCTTTGTAGGGTGTGTGTCTGTAGACAGTCTGACACTATTAGTAGCACACAACATGCTGTCATTGACAAGGGAATGCTAACACCAAATTGTCAACTTATTCACACATTTCCTGGAGAGATAATAATAGAATAGCATAATGTTAAGTTCTAAGAAAATAATGCTCCAGAGAATACAGTTATTTACTGTAACAGTTATGTCAGAACAGGTGATAGATCTTTATGAATCAGGTAGGAAAGCAGAGGTGCTTATATACAAAAATCAAGTCAACTATTGAAAAGCAATGACTGAACAAACATTTTCACCAGTTTCAAAAGTGAGAAAGAATTTTGACTGATAAAAGTTTGAACATATCAGCCTTCTTGTGCATTTTCAGCCTAAAACCCACAAATGTAAAACTGTAGCAATAATGTTACTATGCTAATGCTGTCTCAAGCATGAACACATCACTTGAATTGCACTTACCAGTAGACACAGTCCTTGCTAAAGTGATTATATCACTGGTGGTCAATGTGCTGATACGTTGGGAAAATGTTTGATAAGCATACTCCAGTTGAAATACATCAGGGAAGTACATAGCAAAGTCAGGAAGAAATGCGATAGATCGAAGTTCTGTCTGATCAGCTGAGCCAGCACCAATAGCATATGGCACAACACCGGTGGCCTTGAGAGAAGCGGCAGACCTTCTAACATCATCACTAGACTTTCCATTTGTCAGTAGGAGCAGAAATTGGGGCACTCTTTCTTCTGCTCGACTTCCAGCTGACCGAGTAAAAACATTTCTTGCCATATAATCAAGGGCTGCCCCTATGTTCAAAGGGGAGCCTCCTACAGGAGACATAGTCTGAATAGCTCGTATCACATCTTGCTTGTCTGAATAGGCATTGAGAAGGAAGAGAGGCCTAGCATTGTTACTGAACTGGACAACTGAAATGCGCACTTTGTCTTGACCAACATTAAGGTATTCTACCACCCTCTGAACAAAGGTCCTGAGCGATGAGAAACCAGATATGGCATCATCTGAACCATCAATCAGGAACACTACATCCTTCTTGACATCTTCATCTTCTATTAAAATAAATGGTAGAGAAAAGGAGGAAGAAGAGAATATTTGAATAGAAAGATTATTTTCAGATTAGACAAAACATACTTAGCTTGATAGAGAGAGTACTACCAGGAACAAGGCTTCCCAAAAACAGCTGCTATTAAGAGAGGAAATGTAGAAAGGTTTGGAACAGGCTCCGGACCCACTTTCTTCCTCCATACTTATTTTTATCAATTTTATCAAAGCAAAGAAGAGAAGAGTGGGAAAAGAGATGTCCCCGGGTCCCAGGTTTGAGACCCCACTGGGGCTATGTTGATTGAATGCATATTGTATGGCTTGTCACTTAACATTGAAATCACAATAAGCCACCATTCATGAAGAATGACTATAGAAAATGAATCTATATGTCTGATAATTATTAATAAAGAAAGTCTGCATAACTGGCTTTAGTTTACTAGAAAAAAGATGTTTTATTCAGAATTGTTCACACACTAGGAACCAAGTAGACAGTAAGGGCCACATGTATGAAACGGTTTTGGTCTAAAACTCACTTTTTTGCCCATAGGTTTCTATGGGGAAAAAAGTGAGTTTTAGACCAAAATCGTTTCATACATGTGGCCCTAAAGGTTTAAGATTGGAGGATAAAAAACAATGTTGATGGAGGCAGATAGCATTCCTAATGACACAACTAGCTTTAGGTTCTATTACACAAGCATTAGTGGCCATTGATAGTGCTAGCAATATGCCACTACCTGCCGGGCTGCACCAGACAATTTGATGTAGTTTGCTACCCACAGCTACTAACACTCATGCAAAAGCACCCTAAAAGGTTTAACTTAAACAAGATTTACATTTATCCACAATATTTCACCTGTATAAAACTATTCAATTCATATAGTTTCAGGATCATTTACACAGGTTTATGTTTGGGAACAAACATTTATACAATTATTGACCAGCGATTGCTGAAAAATTGAGAAAATGCTTAATTGTCTGCTAAAGGTGTCCTTTATGCTGGCAGAAAAAATTCTGATTAATCAGATGTACCTCTCCCGTGTTAACACAATGCAAACTGTTTATGGGATAGACACTCATATAAACATCATTCCTCTCCTATGCAAGGTGTAGCAGCACTCCTTCTCCCGAATAATTGGCCTGTGTAAAAGACCCTTTTATCAAAGTTGGGTTTTCTTTGATCAGGGCAAAGATTCATTTTTCCGCAATAACTTTGTAACAAAATACGTTGGCTAAGGCAGAGTGGGTTATTAACATTTCCCCTAATACCCAGCACCCAGGACATACGCCCTGCCAGGCCCATTGCTCGCTACCGTCCTGACTTCACTTCTATATTTTGTATTCCCAACATACTTCAGTCAGACACAGATCTTTTTTTTAATCACAAATTGTTAGAACGTTAGAAAAACATGGCTTCTTTTGGCTGTGCCTAATATTGAAGCTCAGCACCATTCAAGTGCCTTATTATCTCTGAGAAGTTTAGTACAAGAACTTTAGATCTGTGGTACAGATACTAGGTTTTAGAAAATGTTGAGTCCTTCTCAGCCTCACTAACATGTGACTTCATGTTAAATTGTAAAATTAGTTCTGTGCAAAGCCTTTCTTAAAATTGTGAATGAAAAATAATCTGTTACCTAGATGGTAATGTATGTTTGAACCAATAGTTTACTGCATGCTGTAATCTTTTCTCGATTAAGAGTGTTCTTTATCAGCTGCTGTGTGTACTATATATAGTACTTCTCGAAAGCTGCCATAATACATTAAAAATATAGATTGCTGCAGACCTTCTTCATGGAAGGGATGATGATATTTCATCAATCAATAAATGGTGGACAGAAAGCTCCTCTTACTCTTTAAGAAGAGGTTCTGCAGAAGCTGACTTCTTTATTATATACCATTATAAGTTATGAAGTTTCCAGGAGCTCCATGACCTGTTTAAAATGCACTTGATTGCTAGATTCTTAGGGCCACATGTATGAAAACTATTTAGGTCTTAAACTCACTTTTTTGCCAATAGGTTACTATGGGCAAAAAAGTGAGTTTTAGACCTAAACAGTTTTCATACATGTGTCCCTTAGTTGTTACAATTGAATTTACAATAGACTGGACATTATCCAATATATTTCCTGTACTTTGCTGAGGTTATATTATTCATATGCACCACTATACTACTGTACTTTATGTATATCAACTATTATATAAAAAATATCTAAATCTAAAATTCATAAATAAATTATAAAATGATACTGAATATTCTCTGAAATTTTGATAACAGAAACGGATCATAGAATATACATAGAATTTGTATATTTTTGGAAACTTTTTTCCACTGAAATGCTTTAGGTAAAGAATAAAACATTAAAGCACAATAAATTACAATATATGCTTACAGAAGTCAAAGCTCTGTGTTTCTGATATAGAGAACAAAATCTACTGAATAGCTTTGGATTGAAATTATACAATTCTCACTGTCTGGAGTTGCCACTATGAGAAGCTCAGGGAGTTACTGCACTTTTTAATATTCAATTTATATAGACAGTTCCTTCTAGTGGTGGTTGCAGCCATAGAGAATTATATCATTTAACTACTGACCTAAGAAGATTTTGAGCTCTGACTCCAATAAACTCATAGGGGCAGATTTATCAAGGCATTTGAGCCGAATTCTGGCTCAATTTGCGCCAAAAAATAATGTTTTATAAGCTTTTCACCACATTTACTATGTGTTTTAGACAGTTTCAGGCGCTTCTGTGCCTCGTCCGACAAAGGGACATGGCCTCGTAAAAGGCCGTGGCTTAATCACGGCAAAAATGCACCAGAGTTTTGTCGCAGTTTCTGGTGTAAAAAGTAAGCCAACTTATAGGTGGTACAAACTTAGACTAGACAGTTCTAATCTGCACCAGATTTATCAACACTATGATGAATGTGGCGCATTGTAAGACTAGCAAATATTAATGGCCCATATAAATAAATTTTAAACTCTGAGTATAGCTAAATCACCAGTTCAGATAGACGGGACCTCCAATCCCCCTTGTGTTTAGGCAACAACATATAAGCAGAACCGATGTATAATAAAATGCAGTTTCTTTAATACATTTGCTTCTCTAAAAACCGTGATTGACAATATGTCCATACATGAATAATGAAAGCTATACTCAGGTATATAGTTGTGGCTGGTTATACCGTTCGGTAGAATTCCATAGTATCGCTCCCGTGTGGGAGAGCAGGAGACGCCGACATCCGAGCAGGACTAGACGCACCTCGTGGACATTTCCGGGGTAGCTCCTCTCCTTCCTCAAGCACGTGGGAGGAGAGGATCTATCCCCAAAATGTCCAAGAGGTGCGTCTAGTCCTGCTCGGATGTCGACGTCTCCTGTTCTCCCACACGGGAGCGATACTATGGAATTCTACCGAACGGTATAACCAGCCACAACTATATACCTGAGTATAGCTTTCATTATTCTATGTATGGACATACTGTCAATTACGGTAAAATGTCTTTTTAAAAAAGGAAAATGTATTAAAGAAACTGCATTTTATTATACACCGGTTCTGCTTATACATTGTTGCACATTGTAAGACTGTCTGGTCTAAAGTTTACGTTGTCTAAGATTAAGACACTATTGATAAATCTGCCCCATAATGTGGAATTCTGACACTTTAGATTAAAAAAAAGCAAAATGTTGTTCAATAATCAAAGTCATACATTAAATAATCTACACATCAAAGGATTAAAGCTGCCATCTATAGTATATATTTTCTGGCAAATGTTATTTGTCTACCATGCTAAAACATGATTTATGTATACAGTGTCTATAAATCTTTAATCTTAAGTCTGCCATATAAATGTGATATAATGAACAAAAATACAAATGAAATTATTTAACAGTATTGTTATCTGTATGAGAAATTAGACAGAATTGATCTCATGGGTCCGCTTTGCTGTAAGTAATTTATCATTAAACAATGACCCAACACAAGAACCTGCAAGTCATTTGCTAAGATATTTCCTAATGAAATGTAATTAAATAGATTGAGCGCAAAAAATTAAGTATTTAAAATTACCTGTTGTTACTGTCACTTCTGTCACTTCTCCTCTAACATAGGTGGTAATAGGTGTTAGTAGCTGTTGGCTGAAGTCAGGCAAGGAACTGAAATCATCCATCTCGAAAACCAGGCTTGGATTAAAAGCAATTGTTTCCAATTCTTGCTTATCAGCATCTCCAACCCCAACACAAAAGGTCAAAACCTTCGATCTGGTGAGTTCTCTAGCAGCAGCCCGAATGTCATCTGAGGACTCTCCAGCCGCCAGAAGCACGAGAAGCTGTGGTATATTTTCATCTATCCTGCTGCCTGCACTTCTGGTAAAATGGTTGCGGAGTATAAATTGAAGTGCAGAACCAATGTTCAGGACATTACCACCCTTGATTCTTAGCTGACGCAAACGCTCAATAAGCTCAGGCTTTGAGGTCAGCGTGTTTAAATAAAACTCAGTTTTTGGAGTGTCACTAAATTGGGCCAGGCCAACGCGAGTGCCTTCACTGCTGATACCAAGGCTGTTTATTACATTGATGAGGAAGTCTCTTACATATGGAAAGTTGGCACTTCCAACGTTGACAGAGCCATCCAATAGGAAGACGATATCTCTTTGGTTAACAACTGTGGTTGGTTGGAGGATACAGAAAACAATAAACATGACATCACAGCAAAATCAGCAAGGCAAGATCGATTATGGAATGCATGTGTTTACATGGTGTAGACACATAACTCTTAATAATGCTTATAGGCCAAGCAGAAGAAGGAAGAGACAGAATTAGAAAATCGAGCATAGTTAGTGCTGGGAAACGTATGCTTCCATCTACAACCACTGCATCATATACTTAGCATAACTACTGACAATATCAAAATGTACAAGTGGTGATACTTTGTATCGAATATATACTTATATAATTTTAACTATATATATATATATATATATATATATATATATATATATTATATATAATATATATATATATATATATATATATAACTTTATATTTACAGTGTTAACTTCTAGTAGAATGCACACCACCATGAAAGCCACCTGAAGTGCAACATATCAGAGTGGACCATGACAGAGAGTTTAAAGGGCATGAGAAACAAATATAACATTGTACATCCAAAGACCAAATTAAAGGGATTGTCCACTTTGTTAAAAATATAATGCTCTAGTGGCCCCATAAAAAGAAAACCTGTTCTGACCTTCCCTCGGTCCTCGGTTCTACTGCGGCTTTCCGGTCTTCTATTTACAATCTTCTACTTATGAATGGGCACGTCACAACAGCAGTCAAGTGCCTCTACTTACAGTTCAGAGCTGTTCCCTTCAAAATGGTGATGTAAATCACAGGCACCTGACCACTGCAACCAATCAGTATGACGTCCTCGTTTGGAAGTAGAAGATTGTAAAGAGAAGACTGTGAGCTATGGAGCTGAAAGCAGGGCCTAGGAGAAAGTAGGTGTAGGCTATTTTTATGGGGCCCCAGGAGCATACATTTTTAATAAACTGAGCAACGGCATTTAAATAAAATAAGTAACATAAATTTAAACATTTCAGTAGATGGAAGAAGTCAAGGGGAATGAAGACAACAAAGATATTATGGCAAGAAGGGCAGAAAACAGGCTAGCGATGAAAAGGAAAAGTGAAGAGAACAGTGGAGGAGTAATGACAGGTGAAAAGGTTTAATGCTGCATGTTTCAAGTTTGTTTTCTTCCCATCATCATTAATTTTACTAAGTGGCAGTCTATTGTGGTCATTATGGTCAATTTTTATTCTAAGTAAATAAAGAGCATTTCCCCAATAGATAAAATCCTAAAGGTTAAATCCCATTAGGAATTGCC
The DNA here is from genome assembly GCA_025379985.1 of Phyllomedusa bahiana. NCBI lineage: Eukaryota > Metazoa > Chordata > Amphibia > Anura > Hylidae > Phyllomedusa > Phyllomedusa bahiana. The sequence continues at coordinate 197,544 of JAODAL010000764.1, forward strand.
ATCACTTTATGATCGGTGGAGTGAAACCTCTCAGAACTTATCCATCCTGTATTTAGCACTGTATCCCCTTTTATGTTTTACCTTCAAAATGGGGCTCCTAGCTACATTACACTCCTAGCATGGACCCATTCTCTTCTTACATTCTCAGCCCCCGACCAAACAACTTAGATACTATGGTCACACTGAATGCAAAATTTAAGCGGATATTCAGACTGCTTTGGCATTATCTCTAATTCCAACCACTGATGGTGTGTGTCGGCTGTAATTAACAACCCGCACCCACTGTATGTAGAGTGGATCGAGCTCCAAACAACAGTCCATGCCACCCTGCCAGCATCATAACATAAATGTATGTGAGCTGTCACAACTCACCGATCCTGTGTTTAGCACCTTACCCCCTTCTATGTTTTACCACATTGGTGCTTCTAACTAGCTGTGATATGTGTAGGATATGACCAGATATACTACTTGGTGCTATAAACCCTTCATTCTATGTCTACCAGAATAGATGCAGTAGATGCATTGAATCAGTGTTCCCCAACTCCAGTTGTCAAGGTCCACCAACCTTGTACTGTACTGTACTCAGAAATCCTATAGAACTGAATGAAAAGTCATGCCCAGGAATGATCAACTCTTCATTTTGAGCAAACACTTTCAGGAATCTGTTCCTGAGATAGATGCAAATTCCAGAGGTGGTACCTACATCTTTTAGACTTTGATTAGATATCATATTAATATGTCATCAATGTGAAAGCTGGGAACAGTGCTTTAAGGTTGTCATAAAAAAAGAGAATTAGTATGTAGCTAAATGTAATTTTTGAATCAAAACGACTTAAGAAAATGTGTTACTGTATTTTATTTAATGGGAAAATGCTCTTTAAGGTTTTCTATATGCATGGACCCTATAGGGTGGTACAAAGAGTCCATGCATGTCCCCCCATTTTCTCATACAAGCAGTTTCTTTTGAAAATGCCTACATTACATGCCTCCAATAGAGTTGACATTCTAATGGAGCCCACAAGAAAAAAAACTCTGTGTGCCTCCAGATATTGGTAGAAGCACACCGATGTACATAATAGGCCCATAGCAATCTATGAATATCAGATCCATACAACACAGGTCCATAAAACAGCATAAACATGGACTCTGAATTTAAGTGTTTCTAAAAGGATACTCACCAAGGAATTCTGTGTACCAATATTGGATGATGGACATAGCCCATGATATAAGTATTATAGCATTATGATGAACAGTTGTTACACGGTTGCAACAAGGTGGTCCATTCATGGGAAGACATGGGGAAAAAGAAAGCCTATCCCAAAATGTTTTCCTCCATCAGAAAAGGTTTTCCTGGTTCTTCATAATAACAGGATCCAATTTTGTTTTTTGTCAATAAATGTACAGCTCATGTAGAGCCCTGATATGACTATGTGAATAAACATTACAGCTCCCATTTAAACAGATGACTAAGTGTGTTTGTACTGGCTATATCTAAATATCCATTTCACTCAATTTACTTATTTCCTGTCTCTACATACATATCTTGCTATAAAAAAGCACAAAAGCAGAAATACATTTTTGCATTTTCCATCTACTTTTTTTAAGGAAAAAGTCCCTTTACTAATAGCGGTGATAGGATATATGAATAGCCAGCTTTCCTGATCATTCACAAGCCTTAAAGTAAATGTGCACCACACGACATTGCGGGCCTCATGGATGGAAACTTTCTACGTCTTCTAGATTTTCGTTGTTGCCCATAGCAACCAATCAGAGCTCCCCTTTCATTTCATATAGTGCTCTGAAGAAATGAAAGGGGAGCTCTAATTGGTCACTATGGGCAACAAAGTCAGTCTAGACCTAAACAGTTTTCATACATGTCCCCCTTTGTTTAAATCTAGGAAATATAACTAAGCTTTCTTTCTAGTGCCACCTTTTGCAGATAGCTTTTGTTTCCCAGCCAAATCTGACACAGTAAATAGCCTTAAAACACGACTGTCAGCAAACAGCTGTTTCAGTACAGGACAGGGTTCTAGAAGAGAGTCCTTCAATTTACTGTAGCTCTAAGAGGAAATAATTTCTCCTTGTGTAGATCTCCCATAAGGATGTAGGAAGACTAATAGGCCATTCAATGCTCTCTGTAAAAATAGAATTTGCAGTGGCTTAGCTACAGGGGTTGCAAAGATTGCACTTGCAAAAAGGTCCTTGAGCCAGGGGGCTCCAGAGACCCTCCTCACTAGACAGCTGTGGCTGTATTGCTGGATCCCAATCCTGAACTCCAACTTAGCACACTAAATTATCCAGACAATAGTGGTGGTTGACTGACAATAAAGCCAGTTTTTCTGTTGGACAACTTTGATGAATCTACCAACCGTAGTGGTAAAAGGTGCACATTCACTTTTAGGGACATTTAGTCTTAAAGGGGTTGTCCACTAAAAAAATAAAAAAAATAACTGAAATTGGGGTTACTTTGGTGCTCCCCTGAGTTCTTCTCCTCTTCACTTTCGGATTCTTTTGCTGACACACTGGAGAAGTTTGGACTCCATTGTAAGTAAACGGAGCCTGAAACTCTCCTATGTGTCTGGTCGAGAACCCAGAAGTGAAAAGAAGTGGATGGTCGGGGAGCCCCAAAGCGGCAGCAGCAGGGAACAGGTATAAATTTTGATATTCTTTTTCTGCCCACCTTGGCCCCAATTTCAAGCCTTATTTCTTTTTAGTGACAAGCCCCTATTTCATCTTTTAAAAGTCCTATTAAAACTTTTGAAAAAGAATGAAATAGAGGGAAATATTGAAATTATATATTCAATTTGTTACCTTCTACTATTGTTGGTCCTTCAGTAATGACAGTTCCTGTAAGTGTTCTTAAAGGAGCAAGCACCTGGGGTAATATGGATTGTAGAGGAACCTGCTTGAATTCTGCTGGTTTAAAAACCAAAGAAGTGTCAAAGGCAATTTCTTGGAGTTCCTGGTCGGCCGCATTCTTGGCACCTATGGTGAATGTCAGTATTCCTGCTCGTTTAAGGCTCAGTGATGCCTGACTAATGTCATCTCTTGATCTCCCACCAGTTATGACAACGAGGATCTGTGGGATTCCTTCATCTATACGGCTTCCTGCAGATGCAGGAAAGAAATTTCTCTGGACAGAGCTCAAAGCAGCACCAGTCTTTAAGGGGGTGGTATTCAAAATCCTCATTTTTTTCAAGTGTGCACCCACATCTTTCTTAGCATCAAAAGTGTTCAGGTAGAATTCAGGCTTCACATCTCTGGCGTATTGGGCAAAGCCCACTCTAATAAGATCAAGACCAATTTCCAACCTGTTAACTATTTTTACAACAAATTCACGGATAGCAGAAAAGCTAGGCCCTCCCAAATCACTGGAGCTATCAATCAGGAACACTATATCTCTCTTGTTGACTTCCGTAACTGCAAAAAAAAAGAACCAAATTAGATTATCTTTAAGGTGAATTATTAAGTGTTTTTTGACAAAAAATCAACATATACTGAAAGAGTAGATTATTGACTAATACACTAGTTAATAGCATTTTGTTAAAAGGGTTGTCTATCTCCCTTTGTTTTAGTCAAAGTGTGTTGTTGGGCCCTCAAGGAAATGAAAAAACATATACTCACCTCTGGATTTCTGCTCATTTCAGTGATGCACTTGCAAGTCCATTCCTTGCGTCTTCTGTTGTCTTCCACTTTCGGCCAAATGGAACATCACTTGACACTGCCCGATGTCCACATTTGGAAATGAACAGCTCTGGACGGTGCATTTGGCAGTGTCACATGACTGCTGCAGCCAATCAAGGTCTGCAATGGTAACGTTCTGTATGGCTCAAAGGGCAAGACAAGAGAAAACCCAGGGAGGGGCTCAGTAGGAACATCGCTAGAATGAATGTGGGTCTAAGAGGCGTTTGTGTTTTTTTATTTTCTTGGGGACTAAACAACAGACTAAAAATGGAGACGTGAACAACCTCTATTATGCATTCCTATTGTTGGAATAACACCTGTTGCAATCAGTAATTATTAGGTTATACAGTTGGCAGCCAGCCAAATTCCCCATCATTTCCATGCTAGCCCATTAGTATATTACAATTGATCTAGTAGAGCCTATACTGTAGGATCTACAATGTATTACTATAACAACAAACTTTCTTGTAAGAAAAGCTATTCCAATAATAAGATGTTTGAGGATTGTTCATAGCAGAAGTGAATCTAGATTTAACTTCAACGTAGGGTACCTCCCTGTCTGTTGTATACAAATACTATATATTTTTATTACAGATTTTTTAACAATAAAATATTCTTCACAAATTTAATTTAAAAAGTACCATAGTTAGATTTGTGCTAATCAGTAAAGGAGCAATTTCTTAATAAATGTGGTACATTTGGAATATTTGGACTGTGTTTCTTTTCTATGCCTGCTACATGTAGTCGCTCATTAAGTACCCTTTTTAACCTTTTACTGTGATAACTTAGTTTGTAAATACATTTATAGATTTTTCTTAACTGTTTTTTGCTTTGGAGCAAGAAGTCAATTTATGCAATTTAAGTTTTTAACTGCAGCCAATTTCAACCAAAATCATGCTTAAACTGACTAATAAATATAGGCTATTATGCTTCCAAGTGTGCGTACTTTACTACTATGTGTTTTATGGGACCCTATGGTAATTAACATGCGATTTTTATTGCTTGTTTGTTCTGCCTGCTAGAATACCATATGAGGCCACATGCTGGAGTAAATCATTGAATCTCATACTGTGTCAAGGTTATTATAACTCTTTCATGGTGCTGCTTATTATACTCCAGCTTAATGGGCTAATGTGTGGAACCAAAGGGGTTGTCCAATTTGGAAAACTTTTGTAGTGAACCCTTTTAAAGCGATTGTCTTCAGAAGATAAATTATTCTTCAATGGGGTCAGGGTAAGTTATACTTACCTACAAGTCCGCTGGCACTGCCGCTCTAGATCTCCCCCAGCGATCTGCTCCTCTTCACTTCCAGGTTCTGATCACGACATACAGAAAAGGTGCACGTTCCATCTACTTTTAATGGAGTACAGCCCTCTGGCATGTTGGGACGAGAACCTGGAAGTGAAGAGGAGCGAACTCCGGAGCAGCAGTGGCATGGGACTTTTAGGTAAGTATAATTTACCCATCCTGTCCCTACTTAAACATTCTTTTCTTGAGTACCCCTTTAAAGGGAACCTGTCACATAGGTTATGCCCCCCTTAGCTGAGGTCAGCACAAGCTAGTGCCAGACCTGCTGTTTCCAGCACTGTGCCCCTTATTCTGTAAGATGCTGTAGATTTAGAGCATTTACCCCTCAAATCTTATTCATGAGTAGGTGTTAGCCCCGCCCACCAAAGGCTAGCCCCGCCCACTGACAGCTATTCACATGTTTCTACCTATTCAAAGTAATAGATTTATTAGTTGAGGTGGGTGGGGCTAGCCTAAGGGTCGGGGTTTGAAAAAAACTGACTCTTTGAATGACTCTTCGAATGACTTCTCTGGCTGAAAACTGCAGATTTGAGCATTAAATACACGAAAACCACAGCATCTTACAGAATAAGGGACACAGTGCAGGAAACAGCATATCTGCCACTAGCTTGTGCTTCCCTCGGCAAGGGGGGCATAATCTATGTGACAGGTTCTCTTTAAGAATAAACTTTATCTGCAAGTAACATTTGGCAAGGAGGTTCTTGAAATTAACTTAATTCATATAATAGTGATCTTAAGAACAAGAAGTACAAACTCTGGAGATCTCCACAAAGCAAAACAATTATGGGAGATCAGCCAATGTAATGCTGACTATAAATAATAAAAAAAAAAAAAAAAACATTTTATTTCAATTAAAGTGTAAAGCTGGCCAAATGTAATTCTAATTTGGGAATGACAAGGATATGACTATTGTATGATCTATGTAGTCATAAAAACTCAATATCTCTGTGATATTTTTTTTCTTAAATAACAGCTTGAGCTCTGTATCTCTCTTCTCATTATAGTGAACAGAAGATATAGAGGCAGCTTCCAAGAGGGAATTTTAGCCTGGAAAGTTAGAGCACATCTAAAATCTGCGCTAGACTGTGAGTAGCTAGCTCCAAGGATTCTTCTGGGGCTCTGGCACAAAGTCAAGAAGTATGGGTCAGCTGGACTCAGGTTTCTTTTCCAGGTGCCATTTATTTTTTCTAGCCCTATTTTTACTATTGCTATAAACTGAGGGGATGTTTTTTCCTCAGTTCTGTTATTGTTGGTTGTTATCAGGTATTGACTCTAGCCTTTCAATATTATGAGTCACCTGCTGTTCCTTTATTCACATCTACTTAAATCTCCATATCTTCTACCACTTTGTATTAGGCACTTTTTTAAATTTATAGATGTTGTATTGTTATATATTATATGTGCACATTGCATTTCTCAGAGGGGTTGCCCACCTCCTATAAAAACAGTAACACCAGCTCCTGGGAAACTAGTTATAAAAAAAACTATACTCACCTTCCTCCAGTCCCCGGACTCAGCTCAGAGGTCTCTCTGGTCTTCTGTTGACATGACATGGCTTCAGTGGTCATATGCCACTAATTTACATCAATTTCCATTAGAAAATGAACAGCTCTGAATGGTGATGTAAGTAGAGGCATGTGACCACTGCAGCCTTCGGAAGTGGTGGCCTGTCAACAGACTGGGGAGATGCAGCACTATAACCAGTGACCAGAGAAACGTGACTATAAGTTGTTGTCTTTTTTTTTTTTTTTATATTTTACTGGGGTCCCAGGAGCTGATGGTAAGATTTTTATAAGAAATGTGCAACCACTTTAAGAACTGTAGTGGGCACAAAGAATATTTACCACTGCAACACCTATGCATATCTAAAAGTGCCTAATACAGAGTGGTAGTAAACATGGAAGTATAAGTAGACGTGAATAAAGGAACAGCTAGTGACTCATAATATTGAAATGCTTTACTTTAATATTTGAAAAGTAAATACACTACTCTGACAGGAGTTTTGGGGTCTTAGGGCGCATCCCCACTGCACAGGACAGATACCGGCCAGCTAACAGGCCGGTATTTGTCCTGTTTTGCGGCCGTCCCCACTGCCGCGGGGGGGACGGCTTTTCTCCGCGGTGAGCGGAGAAAAACCCTCCCCCTCCACATTGACATGCACAGATTCTGTCCGAAAACCGGACGGAAGAATGTGCATGTTCAAAGTTTTGCGGCCGGACCGTGGGTGGAAAAACCGCCCGACGGAAAACCCGTGCAGTGGGACTGCTGCACGGGTTTTCCATAGAGCACCATTGTGCTCTTTTTCGGCCGGTTTTTCAGGCGGTCTGAAAAACCGCAAACCGGTTGAAAAACCGGCCGAAAACCCATGCCATGGGGACATGCCCTTAATATACATATGATATAAAGAAGTAGCTTTTCTCTTATATGCTAGAAATTGATGTAAAAGAAAGACTTCATTTGAAATAATATAGCAACTGTTGGCTCTTTTTATATCTGCACTGGAGGTTCAGATTTTATGTAGACATATTTCATTCATAGGCCCCACATTTGACTGCTGATGTTACCTTATTCTAGAACTCAAGAAAAATCTACCAAAATGCCACCATGCATCCTACATACCTTCTGTTACAATAGTTGGGGGCTCTAAGACTATGGTCCTTTGAGCTACCCCAGCAATGTATGGAACAATTTGATTCTCCAGTTGACTTATAGCCTGGACCTGGGGTGCAGTAAATACAAAGCTGTCATCAGTTGCAATCTGTTGCAATTCGTTGCGGTCTGCCCTTTCGATGCCAATGCCAAATGTGATGATACTGTTAAGTTTCAAAGCATTGGCAGCCTCTCTTAAATCATCACTTGATGGACCACCACTGAACACCACCAGTGACTGTGGAACATTTTCATCCTTTCGGCTGCCACCAGGAGAGCTAAACATATGTTCCACCACATATTCAATAGCAGCCCCCATATTTGCTTCTTCTCCACCAGAAAACTGTAGATTCTTCATGGCATTAATAAGATTTCCTTTGTTAGCATATTCATCCAAAGTAAATTCTATTTTGACATCATCACTAAACACTGCCACTCCCACTTGCATCCGGTTTCTTCCAACCTCCAACCGCCTTTCCACATAATTCACCAAGAAGTCACGAATTCTTGTGAATCCCGTGCGTCCAACATTGTTTGAGCCATCAATGAGGAAAATCAAATCAGCTGAGTCTGGTGTTATTGATGGAACAGTAGCATTGTATGGAGAGTTAGATGACAAAGGGTGGAAAACAAAAAAATAGAAAGATGACAAAGGAGGAAGAAATGCAAAATGGGACAGTGTTAATTGAGGTGCAGTGGTAACATGCAGATGTATTGTGTACACATGTTTCTCTGAACCCGCACTAAGAAACATGATGCAATGGAAGCAAGGGACATTTACCATATGGATTATCGCTTTTGGACAGCTTTGTATATGTTGATACTGCCATGTGTTCATATTGTTTTCATAATTTCTTATTTTTATAGAAGCGTAAGTAAAGTAAATAATTACTGGGCCATGTGCTAGAGCAGAAAGATGCTGAGATTTAGGTCATATTGTGATTTCCTGCAATCATTTGATAGTTATAGGCTTCTGTTTGATAAGGGTTTGTAGAGTATTTTTGGCACGCACAGATCCGCACATCAAAGGGTTTGGCACGCAACCATCAAGATCCAATACAACATCTTATCACACTAGTGAGGTGAACTATTTAGGTATATGCTGGCAATCTGTTATGCCAACTTATGGGTTGTCACTGACCTTACTGGCAAGTATATCGAGTCTGGGAAGGTAAGGTCTGCAGCCATGTCTTTAATTTTAAGGGACACTGTCACATTGAATATGCTATCTGCAGATAGCATATTGTAGCGCAGGAAGAGCTGGGCAGATTGATATATAGTTTTGTTTGGACAGATTAAGCAGAACTTGCAATCTATTTATTTCATTTACTGCTTATTCTGGGCTAAGGAGTCCAGCAGGCGGGCTTATCGGTGACTGACAGGTGTCTCTGCATGCACACCCATACATGGAAGGCTGTCAAGCACTGATAGGGTTGCCCACTGGACTCTGTAATCCACAACAAATAGTAAATTAAATAATCTCCAAGTTTACTGAATCTTTCCGTACAAAACTATATATTAATTTACTAAGCTCCTCTAGCTCTATAACATGCTGCCTGCAGCTTAGATGTTGGGCCAGATGTTTTAAAAACTGTCTCAGACTAGACAGTAGTATGTCTTGGTAAGTTAGTTTATCATTCGTCAATATGTATAAAAGTGTCTCACAGCACTTTATAAATGTGTCCCGTTATGAGACATATTTATGTGCGCCAAAAAAGTGTCCTGAGATAAATTTTGACTCATCCTTGCCACTCTGAAAACGGCATAGACTAGTGCACTATTTTTGCGACACATCCGGTCTAATCTTCTGAATGTGACAAATCACACCCCCTAAGAACTGGCACAGACAAAAGTGTTGAGGATGTTAGACGGAGCGCCTGTTTTTTGGTACAAATCTTTTATACATTTTTCGGACATGGCCAACAACATTATTTTTTTGGACAGTGCATCAGAAAACTGGTGCTGCCGTTTCATAGATATGGCCCAGTGTGTTCAATGTGACAGGTTCCCTTTAAGCTTGCATAGTCCTATATATGTTATTTTGCCTAAACAGGCCTCATACTTTCTCTGTGTGATATTTACTTCTACATTTACTCAGAAAGTGACGCCTCTAGTCTTTTTAAATATGGGTATACATTAAGAGGCATTGAGAGAAATGTGGAGTTACAGTATGGCCTTGAAGATATCAATGTATATGGAGGCTCAGTGATATGGCCAAAATATGTGACCAGTATTTGATATAAAATATCTTAAGATACAATAAAACAAGTTGGATTTGTTGTAAATTCTCCTCCACCTTTTTGAGCCTACTCCAATTTCGTAGAATAATTTTTCAGCTTGAATCTATTTTAAGTTTTGGGCTTTGTCTAAAAAAGAACTGGCAAATTTTAGTCTACACGTAGTCCACGGGTCTCAAACCCGGTGCTGATGGGAACCCAGAGGCTGTCATCTGCAACCCACAGAGCAATAGAGCTCCCAAGAGCCCATTACAGCAAAGAGCAAGTGAGTAGGTCCTGGCAATTTAACCCCTTAGATGCCGTGATCAATAGATACTGCATGTAAGAGATTTGACAGAGGGAGGGGATCCCCTGTTTCCTCTTTCAGCACACCACAATTGCACATGGTCATCGTGACGGCCGGAGTCCTAAAAACAGCTTCTGGTCTGTCTGTGGTATATTCCTGGAAACAGGGCTTAACATGGCTGACTGACAGCTGGTATAATACATAGCAATACTGTCATGTACAACAATGTATTATAACAGGGATAAGTTGCTTAGTTCAGTAAGTAGGTAAATAAATGTAAAAAAAAGTTTAAAGACGTAAAAATAATATAAAGTAAAAAAAAACACACCACCCTTTTCCCATTATAAATGCTAAAATAAAAGTTAAAAAAAGCAAAAAAAAAGGCCAATAATTTGAATTCTATCAAATTTGAAAGGACTATGTCCCATCAACTTAAATTTTTTTTTCTATGCGCAGTCCATTTACCTGGCCAACCCTGAGACCCCTGGTCCAGGCAGAAAATACACAAATGAACGAGACTAGCAGGAGTGAGATCCCTTGGTATAGTATCTTTGTAAATGTCTGCATTAGTGAATGGCCCAGTGTCTTGTGACATGTACATGACATTATGGTTTTGTGAGCATGATCAGTACAACATATGATATGCAGATCATGATAGAACTATCAAAAATAAGATGCATCTTTATTGAGTTGTAAAATGTCCCTCAAAACCACTGCATTAAAAAAATAAAAACATTTCATTACATGATTGCAACATTTAAAATCAGCGTTCTGCATTCTGTTTGGATAGGAGCTGCCAAACCATAATATTGGAGCATTGAGCATCTGAAATGACCGTGAAGAGACCTTGGAATTTTACCATAGTTTATTATTTTTAGGGTGCGTTAACACGGCAAAGACAAATTACCGGTCGGATTTTCTGGCAGGTATTTTGTCTTTTTTTGGTACGAAAGGGGGCGGCATTTGTCCGTGGTTTGAAGATTCAAGCCACCCCCCTTCACACCCACATGCTTATGTTCTGTCCGAAAACTAGGCGGAAGAATGAACATGTTCTAAGTTTTTAGGAACACCGGCTGTGTCATAAACTGTCTGGTGGAAAGTCTATGCAGTGTGGATTGCTACACATATTTTCTGTTTAAATAAATGTAAAAGGATACAGTCGGTTTATAGACGGTTTTCAAAAACTGTCTGTAAAACCGAATGAAAACCCTACCCTGGAGACAAGTCCTTATAATATATTCCATTTATTATATCACATAGGTTTAAAAGGACTTAAAAAATATGTAGTTAAGGACCCTATAACTTTTACTGCCCTGTTTTTTGGGGGGTTTTGTTGTCCAACAGTATCTTGACCGTCCAGTCCACTGACTTTCTATATGTTCTTTGCTACTTCTCAGAAAAGTGATGGTGATCAGCGCCATCTGAGACCTGGAGTCACAAGTGATGGCAACATTCTCTTAAATCTACATATCGGAGGATACATTCCTCACTACCCAGCGGGTATGTGAGTCTTTTTACATGATCCCTACAATGGTTTAAAGAAGTGTTCACATAGCATATTTTTCCATGCAATGCGTGTCCCATTGATTTCAATGGGAATCCAAATTTTGTTTCTTGTATATTTCATGCAGATTTCATACAGAATATTTAGCATGTCACTTGTCTGCTCCAATTCCATGCTTATTTTTTCCAGTTCCCAATGGGGCAGTAAATTTCTGCAAGTAAGCTTCCTAGCTTTATTTGACACAGATTGCATGCGGTTTCTATTCTTATTTTATCCAGATAGAAAATGATGCTACGTGAATATACCCTAACACTATAGGACAATGGGCATCATTTATCAAGACTAACAGTAAAACGGTCTTTATTGTCCATAGCAACTATTCAGGTTTTAGCTTTCATTTTTCCAGCGCAGTATAAGAAATGAAGGCTGAGCTCCAATTGGTTGCTATGAGCAACAAAGACAGTTTTATTGTTAGACAGTTTTGATAAATGAGGTCCTCTGTCTACTTTTTACTGCTGTATTGGGCAAATACAAGACAGGGAGGTTGTGGCAAACCCACCTAACTTCCAATATCAAGATGGTTTCATTATATGTTGACTTCTTCCCTGACTCTTGATCTTGCAGCTGCTTCTTTTCTCTTAGCTATTGATTTTTTGGGCTAGTCATCAAACGTGAATAGAGGCTATTATGTTCATTAATAAAATGAGGACATGAATGCACAGTTTTTCCCTTCCAGTCAAAGTTATTAATGTATGTGGTCTCTTGAAATCAGTCACCCAATGCCAGAGGTAGATCCAGAGAGCAATTATTCAAACAAGTAATGCAGAATCATGTTAAGGCATTTATGACAAAACCAGTGATGACCGGACATGATCCAAGCCTTCCCCAGTGACCTGCACACTAATCATTCTTCTTAATGCCACCATTTTCGTTACAGAAAAAATTTCAAGTGGTCATTGACTAATCTACATATAACATATTAGGTTGCTAAAGGAACTGTGTGATGTTCCTTTTCTTTTATATGGATTAACGCTATTATATTCTCTTCCTTGACCACAGGCTTTACAATCTCAGATGATAGAATACTATTCAACCATGGTTTATGTTTTAATGCTTTGTTTACTTCACCATCTTCACCATCATAGACTATGTTTAGATACCGAGAAGAAAATATACAATTCTGCGAACTCTTCTGCGACTTTGTGTAATTTCTTATCTAAAATTTATCTTGGCACAGCTTCTCTGTTCAATCACTATTGTATTTTACTGCTACAAAATGCTTTTAGTTTATAAAAAATGTGTGTGGTAAGTAGTTGTAGAGCATTAAGTCGAGATTAGTTGCCTCTGGGTGGTCTTTGGATCTGATATGTAGAGTCATCACTGTATCAAATACATTTACAACAACATATAAACACTTTCGAGTGGCTGGAATTTGATTCTGGTCTTATGCTGAAACATGATGAAAAATAACCAATAGTGCAAACATTCAACATACATATAATATATAACAGAGCATAGGAAAATGTATGTTATGTAGGAATTCCAGCCTTTCGATTATCATTAGAAGACAATGTGTTCTATATGGTGAGCATGCTTCCGACATGTTTTGATATCATGTCTTAGGTGAGAGAAAGGTATGGTTTGACATATAATAAATAGAGTGGAACATCTGTACTTCAGCAATTGCATATTTTGCCTAAATTCCTTGCCAACAGATGCTGTGTACATTACCTCATGAATTTTATAATTTCCATGGCAATTGTCAAGTTTACAGAGAGGTGTAGCATCATGGAACTATAAACTCATTTAGAGGTCAAATGAGTACATGCTGCATCAGTCATGACCTTGAGATTTGTCTTGTAACTTCAGAGCTCTCAAGATCGTATGTTCCAAGAACATTATTTAATGCGTGTAAAAAGTGGGTGGCACCTGGCTGAGAAATGTCCTTGAATCCAAACAGCTAAGATGATGTCATTTCTAGAATTCTCTTTACCCCTGACAGCTTCATAAGTCTTGCTCTGATGGGGAAATACTCATAACTTGAAAATACTGTTCTATTATAATAGATTGTGGATCATGAAAGTGGTGTTTCTTGATTTAATAACCTTATCCAGTAGACATCTTAAGGCAAATTCTTCATTCTGCTCTCATTATGGATATACAGGCAGTCCCCGGGTTACAAATGGGATAGGGACTGTAGGTTTGTTCTTAAGTTGAAATTGTATGTAATTCAGAACAGATATATTTATTAAATGTAATTCCAGCAAAACATTTTTTTTTTTTTTTGGATAGTGCAGGGAACAGTTTTTACATTTGTTTTGCTGTCTGTGCTCTTTTTTGAAGATTTCACCTAACTTTCTGTATCTCATGTGCAACATGTGGCATGCTGGCACTTGGTTATCATGGGGCATGACTCAGTGTTGAATGTCAGCCACGCCCCATAAGTCTCCGTTTGTAACTAGGGGACGTAAGTAAGTCGGAACGATGTAAGTCGGGGACTGCCTGTATTTGTGTTGGTTGACCATACAGAGTTTATGAATAGGGATCTAACTATAAGGTGTACAGTGGATGCCCCTGGGCCATGGACTATATGATGAGACCAGTGCTATAAAATATACATGATAGCTTGGGTTGTACTGTTACAGAATTTGCTCTGGGGTCCAGGAGCATTAGGTTCCTAGTCTATGCATCTAACAAAGACAATGGGGCAAATTTATTATGTTTAAAAAACTGGGGTGCATGTCTTGCACCACATTTGTGTTCTGTTTTACACACTTTTTAGATTCTTTTGTTCATGCTGCTGCGCCGTGTATTCCTGCCCTTAGACAGTATTAGTGAAAGCTTATGTGGCCCTTACTGTTTACACTGAAGTGTCTAAATGGTAACTGGTCAATAATTTCTAATGTAAGCAGTGCACATGCAAGGGGGGGGAGGTTCACATGTTGCATTTTTGTTACTTTTTCAAATGCATCAAAAACACAAGCAACTCAAAACTTACATTAAATTTTAAAATCACTTGCAGTTCATAAAAATTGCAAAAAATATTTTTTACTTCTTTAAATAAATGCGTTTTCTACATGCATTTGTGATGTAGTTGAGAAACCCATGCACTAATGCAACATGTGAACCCAGTCTTAAAAATCAGACTAAAAATGCAAAGGCTAATTATAGCTAAAAGGTCTGTCCATTTACATGTTAAGGTAAAATTTTAGAACTATTCAAGTTTAATTAAGAATGTAGTATTATGTAAAGCACAGATTATATCTTTTATAAATTTAAAGAACATTTAAATGTGTTACTTACCTAGATAAACAGTAGCGTATGCAAGAAAAATAATACTCTGCTTAAAAAGTAAGAGATTTAAGGAAAAGTTTCTCAGATTGCAAAGCTTGCACCGTAAATATGGCAATGCAAATAATCGCACAACATATTTCTGTTATTATGGTATGTATGCTTGTTAATTACATGTTTTATCATATCTTTTATACAGTAAATATTTTTCTTATGTGTAATGTCTACATTATTTTCTTATTGATTACTATGCACTTACCTTCTTGCTGCTGAGCATCCATCCGGTGGATCCCTGAGAGCATTAGGCATAAAACAGCCAAAACCGGCAGCACCCGATGCTCTTTCATCTTGACCATGTATAGTTTATAAGCACCAGATTATCAAACTGTAAGAAAAACAATACAGCAAAGACATCAAATAAATTGAAATATTTATGTCTCTTCATTACAGTGTGCTTTTCCTAAATGTAAGAAACCCATCAGAAACCGCATTCAGCCAGTACTCATTAATGTACAATACACACTATTAGAATATTTTTAGATTATAGTTATAGTTTTAGGTTAGACCAACAGCAAGGTTTTTGTCATTTGAATTGAAAATTTATATTTTACAGAAGTACATAACAATAACCGTAAATTCCTTGGGATCAAAAAAGCTCTAGTGTGTGCTATAATATATATATATATATATATATATATATATATATATATATATATATATATATATATATATATATATATATATATAATATAATATATATATAACTTCTGCTGAATAGCACATGACATTTGGCACTAATATCATTATTTTTACATTTTAGAGAGTGGGATCAACAGAAAGGGACAGTGAAAGATTTAGAGGTCAAACTGGATTGGTACCCAGCTTGTCTTTAGCATGGCCTGGATGTGGCCAAGAACAACACCTATTGTGTCCACCAACGACAGCACGAAATATTGACAAAGTTGTGTGGCCATTGGTGACTTGTGTGGTTTTGGCTGCATGTGGCTGGTCACGCGTGTAACTTGTCCATCATATAAGAAAAGCTCTGCTTTTTCTACTGCTGGTACAGTCTGTTGTATTAGGACTGAAACATTTGCTAATTCTACAACATGGCTACTACATATTCTAAGCAAGAATAGTATTTCAAAATGGTTTTCCAGGAATTTTTGGGATTATGATCAGTGGCATCTAACGCAAAAGACTCCCACCAGTAACAAGAAGAAGCAGGACGCAGTGATTGTTAGGCCACCATGACCTCTTAACTATTGTCTTCTGTACATGTGGCTTGGTACTGCTGGCCATTCTGAACCCAAACCTATTCAGTACAAAAGCACTGTGTCAGTTACACATGTCCAGAAGTTTGACTTATTCACTTTTATGACTATGAAGGTAATACAATAACCAAGGATTTCTATGAAATACAGTAATATATTTTTGTAGAAATTACATCATGTGTTCTAGAAGGTTCTTCTCCATAAAATCTTAAGTGTGTAATAACTTATATCCAAACTCATATACAAACATAAATCATCCATTCAGCGGTCTATCTGTCCTACATAGTGAGTTAGGCGCATCTGGTCAAGGTCCTTTTGCTGAGGTCAGTTAGCCAAGCTGTTTCATTCTTCTGCCCATGGTGCTGCCACATGTTCACTTGGCAGATAACCACTGGAGCCTTCCAGAAAAGAAAGGAGTTGAAGATGTTTGAAGTCTTTGTTTATCCCTAACACATGCTAAAACTTTATACATACGTATAATAAAGTCATAAACACCTGGAGTCCATTAGAACAGCACAAAGCACTGAACGGCGGCCTGATTATTACTAGGCTTATAGTTACCGACTCTATGTCTTAACTCATGCTAGACATATCAAGCTGGAGACACAAGGCGATTTCAAAATTAGATGCTTAGAAGAATACCATGTTATATTAGTAATGTGTTTATGTCTGTAGTTAGCATCAGAGACAACATGCCAAATACAGACTTCATTGTGATATCTCTATATTCCCTCATAGTGACTACTTACTGAATGTGTCATTTATTTTCTTCTCTGCACCATGAAAGCTATTTCTAATTTATGTGTTTACCTACAGACTGAATATAACTCAGACTCAGCACTACTATATCTGTATAAGTAGAATGTAGTGACTTCAACTGAAAAAGAAACTGTTTAAATATGCATTTAAGGCTATGTTCACACGGCTTAAATTGGGACGTATTTCGCCCCATATTTCGCGGCATACTGCGCTCAATACGGGGCGAAATACGTCCCAATAATTACGGTAATTTACAGTTCTCATAGAGAACTATGGATTACGCCTCCTCTCACAATACGACGCGTGGGGAGAGAAGTGACATGTTAATTATTCATGGCGTTTACGCACCACGAGTAATGAATGTCTATGGGGCTGGCGGGCTACCAGCCCCACCCCGCCTCGCGGGAGCTCCCGAACACACGGCGTAATTGCGGGGTGTAATTACGCCCCACAATTATGCCGTGTGAACTTAGCCTAACGCACTTCATCTAAATTGAGGGAATTTACTAAGGGCTTTCCGCCACTATTTTGGAGGGAGAAACGTCAAAAATTTTGGTATCTGTCTGTTTTGCACTAAGGACCACATGTATGAAAACTGTCTAGGTCTAAAACCCACTTTTTTGCTCATAACAACCAATCAGAGCTCCCCTTTCCAGAGCACTATATGAAATGAAAGGGGCGCTCTGATTGGTCGCTATGGGCCACAAAGTGAGTTTTAGACCTAGACAGTTTTCATACACGTGGCCATAAAAGTTGAAATAAGTTTGTTGATTTGGTGGGAGGGGTGGAGAATTTCTATGGAATTTCTATAATTTATGCCAATGAAAAATGCACTAATAGGTGAATGCATCAGTATTAGCTATTAAATAAGTTAAACAATATCAGAAGGGGAGTGCTGTTTTTTATTTTTTATAGAAACAATGCCAGTGTAAATGATGGTGAAAATGTAAGTAGAGATTCAGAGTGTGGCATATGGACAGCCAAATATGCACCAAAGTTACTATAAATGTTGTACATCTTACACCAGCAGGCATTTGTTGAAGACTAGTGATTCATCTGTATATCTCACCCAATGTTTAACCCCTTAAGAACCCGACGTTTTTTTTTGGTGACACGTTCGTTTTTCCCTCCTCACCTTCTGAAAGCCATAACTTTTTTATTTTTCCACCTACATAGACACATGAGGGCTTTTATTTTGCGGGACAAGATGTACTTTATAATGGTGGTATTCACTATACTATAGAATATACTGGGAAACCACAAAAAAATTCCAAGTGGGACAAATTGTGAAAAAAAAGTATTTTCGCCATTTTCGCGGGGGTTTTGCTTTTACGGCCTTCAATCTTCGGTAAATATAATGTATTATCTGTATTCTACAGGTTGATACGTTTCCGCCAATACCAGACATGAAGGGTTTCCGTTATGTTTTGGTACCGTAAAAAAATTCTAAACATTTTCTATTTTTGAAATTTGCGCCACGGCGCCATTTTGTGCGACCAATAACTTTTTTGTACTAACACCTACGGACGTCAGTGAGGGGGCATTTTTTGCGGGCTGAAGTGTACTTTTTATCGCTAGCAGTTTGGAATGCATGCGACTTTTTTGATCATTTTTATTCCATTTTTTGAGTGACGTAAAATGACCAAAAAACGCAATTTTGGCGTCTGGAATTTTTTTTCTTCTACGGTGTTCAGCGTACGGGATAAATGATGTTATATTTTTATAAATCGGACTTTTTTCTGACGCGGCGATACCAAATATGTGTATCTTTTTTATTATTTTAATGATTTTATTGTAAAAAGGGGTAAGGGGGGTGATTTGAACTTTTAATACTTTTTTTTGTTTTTACTTTAAAACTTTATTTATTTATTTTTTTTACTGTAACATTTAGTCCCCCTATGGTGCTTGACCAGTAGGGGGCGCGATTGTTAATATAACCTAATGCATTGCATAGACAATGCATTAGGGTGTACAAAGATGCCGGTTTCCTGACTTACTGTCTGCGGCCGGAAGTGGGGCAAACCGGCCAGTGTAAGTGACGGGAGCCTTCACGGGGCTCCCCACCACCGTGTCCGGTCGTCGCTGATGCCGATGACCGTAACGATCGGTGCGCGGCACCGATCGGCGTTCATTCAGACGCCGCGGCCATCTTTGCCGCGGTGTCTGATGGGTTAAACAGCGCCAGCGGGCGGAGCCGCCCGCTGGCGCTGTTACTGCCGGGTGTTAGCGGCGATTAGCCGCTAACACCCGGCGGCTGTGCGGGGGGTCACCGAGCGATCCCCCTGCAAAGCCCCGTAGCGGCCCTGGGACGTACTCATATGCCCAGGGTCGTTAAGGGGTTAAAATCAGCCTTTACAAAGCATAGTAGTGGAGCAGCTCTGTTACTACAGCATCTGCATTTCTGTATTACAGCCATAATATTTAGACCCCTGCAGTTTTATGGAACCAAACTTAGATTACTACAGAACCCTATGGTGATCTAAATTGGGTTTATCAAAACCAGGGAGGAAGGGTTCCAGGTCTTGTGGCCTTATTATAGATAATACAGATGTTAAAATGCACATTACAGCCAGCTGAATTTATTCCAAGGAAGTGCCAAAAATTAAAAAGTTTGGTGAAATTGCAACATTTTCTCTAATCATGCAGTGGACTTATACATTGTTAAATCTGGAACAATTTTAGACTGTTTAGTATAAGTTTACACTAAGTATTAGACATAATAAATATATTTGTCCCACTGTACCTTTTTGTAGAGAATAGCCTTTGCTAGCTCCTATTTGCAGCTGGGCCTGTTATAGGAACATTACTGATTACAGAACAATTGTAAAAAAACAATGACACTGCCCAACTAGAACGTTTGGCTATGAATGTGAGCTAGCAAAGTTGTATTTGTCATGAGAGAATCGACTAGTGGGAAAGAAAGACTTACAAGCTGCCAAGACATATTGTTAGCTGCTAAGTGACTCTGATATCTTTGATGTAGTTACACATTAATGTGCTCTGCAGACCTGACAGGATGGAACAAAGGTTACTCCCAAGTAAGTAACTATAAGAGTTAAAGGAATTATCAGGGAGTTTAAAGATTTAATAGAACACTATAACTAGTGTTTACATTGAAAAGTAAAGCTATTCCACTACCTTCATGTGTTTCTTTTGCTTCCTTATTCATCTATTAGATCCACTTTTTGCAGTGAAATGTCCTGCTTGTGGGCGGGTCAGTAGTTCTGTAGCAGCTCCAACAAATCCCAGAATGCATTGCAGTTACAATCGAGGACATTCCTGCACTCACCCCCTAATCCTCCTAGCACTGCTCAGGTCTGCCCTGTACACCCTTACCTCATCATTTTCAGACATGTACATCTCATGCCTCCTGCATCTCTGCTCCAGTCCACTTCCTGGTTGCCTGCAGCAGGCTGTGCATAGTACAGTGCACCAATCATATTTTGTAACATGGTAAACATACTAACATACTATAAAATATGTAATTTGGGTTATATTTTTCTATGTATGTGTTGTACATCCCCACAGCAGGTACGTAGCTATTTCATTACTGTAAATCAGATTGCTGTGGGGAATCTTGGCATCACCCAGCTTTCCTGTACACTGGATAGACTTTCTAGCTTCCAAGAAAGTTGGGCAATGCCACAAACCCTTCATAAATTGTTTTTTTGATCCTAATAATGAAGGAACCTAGACTTTAGCAGCTAGCAGTGATAAGTCACTATGTAAACATAGATATCACTGCAAGTGTGTATGTGCCGAAATTAGTGTTAGTGTGTAACCTCTTTTACTGCTCCAGCTTTCTACTTGCTGTCATGATAACATTCCTGTCAGCACTTCTGTGTACATAGTGACTCATAAGTAACTGTGTAAATTGTTCTAGCACACAGTTGCCCATTCTTTATACTGCTGTCCTTTGCTTCAATTACTAATAGTAATTGAAGCAGAGCTAACAAACAATTCTCCTTCCCTTGTAATCATTCTCTCCCAGGTCACGCCCATTACAAGGGAGTGTTTCTGAGCTGAGCCTGGCTTCAGCACACCCACTGGGTGAGGGCAAAACGTTCATTTAGGAGGTACTAAGGGAGAACAAGGCTCTTTGGTTGTTTTTGCACTGCAGAACAGGTAAATAATTTTTAATAATTATCAGTTACAAAGTTCAATATAATAAAGTTGTGACCTGTATAACAAATAAAAAGTCCTGGAAAACCCCTTTAAAGTTTTTCTCTGTACCAAGATAAGATTAAATACAGAGAAGCAAGCTCCCTTCCGTTAATAAGATACAGAAGTGAGTGAGGTCACCAACTTGACCACTGCTAGACCAGAGATAGGTTGTCAGTAACTAGAGAAGCTGTGTAAAAAAGCAGGAGATAAAAACTACTCTTATTCTTTAATATGGCTAAATCAGAACAGCAATGTAATCAAAGGCGCTCTAAAATAAATAATAATAATAATAAAAAAAGTACGGTAGTCGTCCTTTATTTTTTACCATTGCTGACATGTTTAAATCTAGTCAGTGAGATGGGAATACCCCAGGCCATGTGTGGATGTTGTAGACAAACTGGGATAGAATTGTTACACCAATCATTTTTTCCAGGTACAGTCCAGAAAAAAACATTCCACTAAGAAACAATGCTATCACTATCGCTGCCAAAACCCACCTTTAGCTACTCACAATGTAGCTTGTGTTCTAACTTGAGAACTGAATTCTTCTAACAATTTAACCCTGAAGAAAAGGAAGATATGATATTTAGACTTCATATTCTCCTCTTCATAAGCGTCTGATTAGCTGAGGTGTTACTGACATGGACTTGAACAGAGTCATGGTGACAAAAATGCAGTAGTAAATTTGTTCTTTCAAGAGTGCCATGACTTTGGCTGGTCACTATGTCTTGTTCATCGCCTATGTGCCAGGAAATGACATTACCTCAGCCTACTCATCTGCCAGCGCCAAGTATTCACACATCTTAAATTAGAAATGTATTCATATTGTTGGGACAGTAGACCTGTTTTCCATATAGACATCTAATTTACAGCCCTTGGAAAATACAATTAATGGCTGGTATGTGTCATTAAAAGCATACATTAACTGACTGCCCAGGAATGTACTTGTAAAGTACAAGCACAGAGCCAAGAATGAACTAAATTATTTAGTAATAAGTAGCATATGGAAATTTTTAGCTCTCGGCTTATATCCTGCATTTTATTAAACAGAAGAGGACCCATTAGATGAATAGAGGTTTTAAACTTTAGGACTTCATACATAGATTCTGGACAGTTAAAAGGAAAGTCCAGCTTTTGTAATTATTTACTAGGGAGTTTATCAGTCTCCATTGAAAACAGTTATCCAGATAACCCATTGACTGGGAAGCAACTTAAAAGTGTTCTGCTTCCTGCCCGGCAACATAGGATGTGGCTCATCGGCAGCAAACTTGGAACTTCATATTACATAGATTAGGCATTGTCGATGACATTAAATAGAAAACTTAGTAGAAATTTTTTAGTTCCAGAAGACTGAAGTCAGGATTGCATTATGGGTATTTATTGATTGATTTTATGAGGCATTTACTGTAAACAATATAGTTGTGGAGGACTGCCGATGTTGCAGGTAATTGCCACAAAGTACATTTCCAGTAGACTCTTCACCAGAACATCTTACTACTTGTGTTTCTCAAATAGGTCCCTGTCTGGTTTCTACACTTGTTTGACCAAACCTTAAATAACCCTAACACGAAGTTGGAGATAGGGCTAAGGTTATTACAGGTTTTTACCGGTTAACTTATCACTCTGTGAAGCTTCCAGCCCAGTCACGCTCCCAGTGCCACAATGTCAGTTTCTTGTTACCATAAAATAGGGGTAACCAGTATGTTATGCTGTACCAGCAGCACCAATAGACCTGGAGCACTGTGGAATGGTAAATTAAAACCCATAACTATCTCTAACTCCACTGCAATTTAGGATTAGGATTGATTTTTGAAAATTTTTGACAAAATTTAGTTCGGGGCTAACCAAATGAAATTGCCTAGATTTCGGTTCAATTCAACATCAATCTGGATCAGAAGCACAACAGTTCTTAGTATTTAGTCTGGCGTCACTCCTGGTGCAGCATCACTTCCAGCCCACCATCACTTCCAGTTCCCAAGTATACTGTTTACCCCTATGTTATAGTAAATCCTATGTTATGGCAACTGGAATTGACATTGAACTGTATGTGATGCTGCACAGGGAGCGCCATCGGGCTGGAAGCATCCGGGTACATTAAGTTAACCTGTACAAACTCATATAAAAATATTTCCCAATCCTAATTTAGGGTTAGGGTTGATCTTTCTTTTGGTCATTTTTGTTAAAGTTCGATTTGAGCCTACCCAAATAGAATTGTCTAGAGATTGGTCAAACCTGAAACTGAAGAGCAACACTTACTACTGGGTAGTAAAGTTGGACTAGCACTACTGAAGAAAATGCATATAATATGATCTCAGAGAATTGCACCTAACAAAAGGGCCCCTAAAAAAGCTTTTTTTAAATCTTAACTGGCACCTTCAGACCAAAATAGTAACCTAATTAAAAAAATTCTTCTTTTTCATTTCTCATTTTCTATATGGAATACCCCATAGATTTCAAACTAATGTGTGGGAACTTGAAAGAACATATCCTTGAACTGTAGCCATCGATATAACATTTATCTTGAAGACTTTAGTCTTTGACCAACAAATTGTTGCAACCTCCATGATTTTTTTGGCTTAGTTCACAAATCCCACTCAGATTTAAGGAGAACCTGTCACATAGATTATGCCCCCCTTGCTGAGGACAGCACAAGCTTGTGTCAGACATGCTGTTTCCAGCGCTGTGTCCCTTATTCTGTAAGGTGCAGCAGTTTCAAAGCATTTAATGCTCAAAATTGGCAGTTTTCAAACAGGAAAAGAGTCCAGCTTAATCATGAGCAGGTGTTAGTCCCACCCATCCAAGGCTAGTCCTACCCACCTGACAGTTATTTACATGTTTCTACCTATTCAGGTTAATAGGTTAATCAGTTGTGAGGTGGGTGGAGCTAGCCTCAGGTGGGCGGGTCATGAATTAAATGGACTCTTTTCATGACTCTTTTCTCGCTGAAAACTGCAGATTTGAGCATTAAATACTCTAAAACTAAGGCATCTTACAGAATAAGGGACACAGCAATAGAAACAGCAGGTCTGACACTAGCTTGTGCTTTCCTCAACAAGGGGGTATAAACTATGTGACAGGTTCTCTTTAAGTTGTTCACGCAGGTTCTTGTAGTTTTGTTGCCGTGATTTCGGAAAACAATGTCAGAAACTGCAATCTGATAGAGATGTGTCAATCCAGCCTTGAACTGTTGGGTTCTTTTAAGAACAAAACACAGCTGGAGAATAATAGGTTGGAGACTCCACACCAATAATTAGACTGATGACAATCAACCTAAATTACCATCCTTTGATTGAGATGGGAAAAAAAATCTAGTTTGGCAAGAAAAAGTTGTTATAAATCTCTTTTGATAAAAAGTGCTTGGTCTTTTAGTGCTGGTGATAGACACATTTGATTACAGAGCTACTAAGTGGATGCTGTCTGTACATTTTAGATTTTTGGTTTGCAATTGTTTTTAGAAATGTTTCCAAACAAAATCCATCTGTAGATAAGAGAAAAGGAAGAGATAAATGTTAATTCCTTTTGCGGCCACAAAACCCTGGAGGATTCTTCAATGAATAAACAAAGACTTATTTTTACTACTTTGTTAAATATATTTAGACTGAATGGGAAACATTTGAAACAGAAGATATGACAACTGTGTACAAACAATCTCTCTGTACCACACTTTGTTTCTGACAATCCTAAAAACAGTAGCTCACTGGATAGGCCTAAAGGGAATTCTCCAGTGACATTAAAATCTTATAGTCACACTGCAAAGTTCTTCTGGAACCTCAACGGGCTTCTAGTGATGAGTTTATCATTAAGGTTTACTGTATGTAATGAAACAATGCATAACACATCCCCTAATGATTATTCTAGTAACTTAGAAGGGTTGCCTCACTTCAGACATTGATCGCATGTCGCTAGTTGCTAGGAAATGCCATCAATGTCAGACAGGTGCGGGTCCCAAACATGCCGATAGGTTGTATTCGGTTCTCCCGTTGATTTCAATGGGTGAGTCCTAACCATTAGAATGGAGAGGTTCCAGGGCTCGTTTTTTAGATAGGTGTGGATAGATGTTGTCACAATAAGCCATCAATATTTGAAGCGAGACAACAGATTTGATGTCCTGTACATTGTATGTGTGGTTCATCTAATGCCCTCCATTACATACATGAACAGCATACATGTTCAGTTGTTATGAAGGTGACCAATGTGATGTTCTATTACAAAATGTATAAAATGGCTATAGAGGAAAATTTACATTTAATATGAGTTTTTTACAGTATGCCAGTTATTGTAATATTTAGAGACAATGGGAACATCCTGGCCACTGCTGGATTAAAATGGTCTTTTCTACTGAAGTTTTACAAACTATCAAACAACAACTGTAATGTGTCTTAATGCAACCTTACAGTCTCTCTCCAATGGTCTGCAGCCTGCGGTAGTAACAGGTCTTCAGAGGTGCGCCTGTGAGACGGGAGTCACCTTCTCTATCTCTGTGTTGTTTTCCCATGCTTTACAGGTTCTACACTATCAACCCATTTAATCCAAGAGACTCTCAGAAACTGGGATACAAAAAGGATGGGGTTTATGCAATCTCAGCCCCAACATGGGCACTCCCAAGCATATTAGGATTGTTCCTGGATGGACCTGGGTGTCCCCAGGTGGAGCTAAAATCTCTCTGAAATATTAGGTGTACATAACTGTGTTAGACCAATGGCCGACAGAAGGATCCTCTGGTGCTCTGGTGGGCCAGTCCGACCCTGGTCCTAGATAATATAGTCAGGTAAATAATATACAAGCAAAACAAAGCATTGGCATTAACTCAGCAACAAATGGGTCTCTCCATTGTCTTGACAACATATTATGCTTTGATCCCAGCATCCCCATCATGTGATCTGACTTTTGTTCAAAGTTCATGCTTTGTCTGTCTTATGCAGTTTTAATTATAGTACAGCAAGTTGAGGACGCAGATGCAATGTGCTCGCAGATGAGAAGATCAGAAGCTTGTCAGATTCAAAGGGCTAGGGGACAAGCTAACAAGAGCCAGCTGTTCCCCAGGACAGCTGATTCATTGCATGTGTCTGTGTGGGTCTGGGCTGTAGGACCAGGGGTTGGGAGAAAGTCTGCTATGGCAATGCAGCTGTTTTTTATGACTGTGCTTCTGCCAGCTTCAGATCTCTGCTCTTCAAGCTGTCGCCTTTTCGGCACATTGTGATGCTAAGCCCTCAAAAGCTAAAACCAAATTCTTTGAGCAACTTCTGAGCAGTACAATATAAGTATATTTTTTTAATGAATACTTAATGTTCTGTGGTAAAATAATTATTTCAGAAATGTTATTTATGCTTTTATTACTGTTCATAATATTTGCCTTGATGCAAATGGAGCTCAAACCACTTGGCCATTTGCCTCCTTCCTGAACTTAAATGCACAAATGAAGATGAAGGGGATCTATGAGAACTAAAAATGGGTGAAGAATATTTTATTACTGGGTAATTTATCATAAAAAAATGAAATCAGTGAGTAAAGAATTGTGCCTTTGCATTTTCGTTATTAATAGAGCCATAACAACTGAGTATACCTAATCCTAACAGATTCCATTGACCTCTAGTGGATCTAATAGCTTACCTCCGGGTTTCAGAAATTTTTGCAGGGAAGAATAATTCAGCAGACGTTTCTATTCTGTCAAAAATTAATGGAAGCAAATATAATGGATCCTAACAGATGTTAAAGGGGTTGTCCCATCTAGCTGTTTTCACTCTTCACAGCCTCTTCACGCTCACACTTCCTGTTCAGGCTGTGGCCAGTTCTAAAGTAGTGACTGACATTTCAGCTCTGCTAGCTGCTACTCTTAGCTGAGCCTGTTTCAGGGACATTACTGATGGAGGGGGTGTGAAAAACAATGACACTGTCCAAGCAGGATGTTTGCCTATAAATGTGAGCTAGCAAAGCTGTATTTGTCATGAGAAGAAGCTTCTAATGAGAGAAAAAAACTTTCATGCTGCCATATTAGCTGCTGAATGACTCTGTTATCTTTGATGTAACAACACATAAATGTGCTCTGCAGACCTGACAGGATGTTACAAGGCTGCTCCGAGGACAGCAACTTTAAGGGTTAAAGTGTTTCTCAGTAGACAGGGATCAGAGACTGAAATGGGAATACACCTTTAATTTGAATTGACTAAGGGACCACTGATTGATTCTGTTCTTCCCTGTCATTGTATAATATTTCAGAAAACTAGGTAACACTATCTAATACAGTTGTAATATAACAATAATAATGATATTAATAATACTAATAATACTAATAATAATTTTTATTTATATAGTGCCAACATATTCTGCAGAACTTTACAATTTTGAGGGTATAAGTTCAGACAAAACCAAAGATTACAGAGTAAAAAGCTACTTACAGATCATACACAAGGTATGAGGGTCCTGCTCACAAGAGCTTGCAATCTGTTAATATTAGATCTATTAATATTCCTCATTATGGTTGTTTTCTAGCTTTCTACAAAATAAATCTACTGAGAAAAAAACTAAAGTAAATTTTTAACAGCTTGAAAACATTGCACATCTCAAGATTTTTAACTGGGTATGGTGCATGCTGGGGAAATGCGATTTAAGAATGTCACATCCATTTATTATTAAGGCTCTGTTTCTCCTGTGCTATGACCCCATCCATAACAAATACAAACAATGGCCAAGGAATCCCATTGACTTAACATGGTTCAGCCAGAACTCCTTTAAGGTTACATTCTTGACATTAAAGGTGACAGATACCTTGATGGTACCGCTTTGAGGCTTTTAGTGCAGCTGTGAACAAGCCTTTCATGAGTACATATAAGTGGCATCTGCAGAACTCTCACCAAAGATGTCATGCAGTAATTCATGTGTGAGAAGCAGCTGTAAGACTAGTTCAAAATCTAAGGGCATATTTTGTTACGTGCTTCTTGAGCAAACAAATGTAAAGTTTAATTTTGATTTTGTTGCGCTGTAGAAAAACTTTGGATGAAAACTAAAGTTTGACAACAAATGTAAGGGTACTGACACATATAGCACTCTGTACTCTCAGTTCACCTATTAACATTATATATATATATTATATATATATATATATATATATATACAGGGCCGTTCCCAGGGGCAGGCGATCGTCCGGGGCGCTGGGGCTCCGCTCACCCAAGGGGGGCGCCTGCTTCCCCCGCCCGGCGATTAGCCTCTGACTCTGCATGGCCGTTGTAAAACGGCTCCCGCGGTTCCCAGGGGTTCCTGGGAGCTGAGTTTTGGGTGTAAGCGACACTGAACACCAGCTTTCAGACCTGGCAGCACTGCAGGGGTCCTGGAAAGGTGAGTAATTTTTTAAAATTTTATTACCATTAGCTACAGTGGGCAACTTCATGGCTACAGGGGGCTTCTATCTGGTTACAGGGGGGGGGGGCTACTACATGGCTATAGGGAGCTACTATCTGGCTACAGGGGGCTGCTAAATGGCTACAGGGGCTACAATATGGCTACAGGGGGCTACTATCTGGTTACGGGGGGGCTATTACATAGCTACAGGGGCAACTATCTGGCTACAGGGGGCTAGTATCTGGCTACAGTGGGCAACTATCTGGCTACAGGGGGCTAGAATCTGGCTACAGTGGCAATTTGCTGGCTACAGTGTGCCACTATCTGGCTACAGTGTGCCACTATCTGGCTACAGGTGGCTATTATCTGGCTGCAGTGGGATACTATCTGGCTACACGGGCAATTATCTGGCTACAGGGGCAACTATCTGGCTACAGGGGCAACTATCTGATCTAACTATGATATAGTAGACTGTCACGGAAACATATTCACTAGACATATAACAGCTTGGGAGTAGAGCACAGGAATTTTACATGAAATATATAAAGATATAAACATATGGGATTTTGTATGGCAACATTTTCATTAATGCATTTCCTCTGATTTGTTATAGGGGTTGTATCTCCCATTCGGTAGAATAGATGGCGATTAAGCATGTGTGTCAATCTTTCTTCTGCAAATGGGGTACATGGAGCCCTGTCCTGAGCATCCTGTATGCCATTAATGTCTACAGTGTAGAATACCCTTTAATCAGTTTCATCATTACTTACTTTTGCCTTTTGGATTCTGAAAGCTGAAACCAAATTAGTTAAAACTTTTAACTTTGTGATGTTTTAATATGTACCAAAGTCCATTACTCGTCCATTAACCATTGTATTTAATGAAACAGCTGTTCGTAACATCTTTTCTATTAATTTATGAGAGCATGGTGGCTCAAGCTTAACACAAGACCGAGCATTCAAGCTGGTCTGAATTATTTACTCAGGACCACCCAGATGTAGGCAAGGAGGAGCGTGAGAAGAGTGGGGTGTCTGACCACTGCTGACATTCAGAAACATGACAACATTGCTGCAATTTAGTGTGACCGAGAGCTTAGCAGGAAGCAAGGTGACAGTCCATGGCTTACAATTCCTGGAATAGCTCTGGAACCCTGACAATCTGGAGTCATTTTTAAGATTGTAGTAAAACTGTATAAAATACATCCAGCATGTCCACATAAACATACACTGCTGCTTTACCATTCTGTTACCTCACTTTTACTAATCTGTTACTGTTCTGCTTGTTACTCAACTCTATTCAGATATATGGGCTCAGAACAGCTCAAACATACTTGCCAACCCTTATATTTTTGCTGCAAGCCTTCTAAAAAGAGAGATACAAAGAGGTGGGGCTTATGCAAACCCCACCCATAAATGTGTGTTTCTGAGTAGTCAGGGGCATTCCTGGGAGGATTAGGAGAATTCCCATTGGCAGAGCGGTGGGACTAAAATCTCCTGTAATCAAGAGAAAAAAAAGATCCAATCTACACTGTATATACACATTTTGACCAAACATGTGCCACATGAGTATCCTACTAGCATTTTTTTTGCATTAAGATAGCAGTATACTATTTTTTACCTATATATTATTATATATATATATTATATATTATATTTTATATTATATATATATATATATATATTATATTTTATATATATATATTTATATCTTTGGATAGTGCAATCATGAGTTTCTATATTTATTTTGCTCTCTGTGCCCTTGTTTAGAAAAATTTTACCTCAATTTCTATGTCTCATGTGCTGTGTGGCTTGCTGGTTATTATGGGGGGTGATTCAGTGTGTGATGCCAGCACACCCCGCTACGCCCCATAAGTCTCTTTTTGTAACTAGGGGGGCTGATGTAAGTGGGAACGTTGTAAGTTGGGTCTGCCTGTACATATATATATATTATTATATTTATATATATATATATATATATATATTTATATATAATTATTATTTATATATATACACTCATCGGCCACTTTATTAGGTACACCTGCTAGTAACGGGTTGGACCCCTTTTGCCTTCAGAACTGCCTCAATTCTTCGTGGCATAGATTCAAAGGTGTTGCACGATGCTAATTGGTACCAAGGGGCCCAAAGAGTCCAAAAAAATTTATTCCCCACACCATGACACCACCACCACCAGCCGGGAACCGTTGATACAAGGCAGGATGGATCCATGCTTTATGTTTTTGACGCCAAATTCTGACCCTACCATCCGAATGTCGCAGCAGAAATCGAGACTAAATCAGACCAGGCAACGTTTTTCCAATCTTCTACTGTCCAATTTCGATGAGCTTGGGCAAATTGGAGCCTCAGTTTCCTGTTCTTAGCTGAAAGGGTGGACCCCGGGGTGGTCTTCTGCTGCTGTAGCCCCTTTTGCCTCAAAGTTCGCGTACTGTGCGTTCAGAGATGCTCTTCTGGCCTACCTTGGTGTTTAGGGTGGCTATTTGAGTAAATCTTGCCTTTCTATCAGCTCGAACCAGTCTGCCATTCTCCTTTGACCTCTGGCATTTAACAAGGCATTTCCGCCACAGGACTGCGCTCATGGATGTTTTTTCTTTTTGGACCATTTCTCTGTAAACCTAGAGATGGTTGTGCGTGAAAATCCAGGAGATCAGCAGTTTCTGAAATACTCAGACCAGCCCTTCTGGCACCAACAACCATGCCACGTTCAAAGGCACTCAAATCACCTTTCTTCCCCATAAATGATGCTCGGTTTGAATGCAGGGATTGTCTTGACCATGTCTACATGCCTAATGCACTGAGTTGCCGCCATGTGATTGGCTGATTAGAAATTAAGTGTTAACGAGCAGTTGGACAGGTGTACCTAATAAAGTGGCCGGTGAGTGTATACTGTATATAGTCCATTAACTTATTAATGGGGTGTTGAACTTGGACCAGCCTGTTATACTATTCTGTTGGCTGCAAAAGTCCATTTAGCAATGATAGATAACATGTGAGGGAGAATCATGAGTGTTACCTACCTCTCTTTCAAGGGAGGGATGAAAGGTACCAGGCATAAAATGCTTGATTCCTCTGTCCCAGAATAGTGAGGTACATACGCATAAAATTGAAATCTAACATTAGCCTTGACCTCTCCCTCTACAAGGTCAATGGCTATCACTAACTGCAATCTATCTCTCTATAGTCCTATCATATAAATTGTATGCTCTACAGTTCATCATATACGTTTGACATATACTGTACTAATATGCAGTGTTCCACGTTTACATTGTAACAAGTTATGTATGTAAGCCATAACATTAGTTACATTTTGAATTTGATATATCTTTGTTTAAATAATATTCAATTCCTGCTAAGCTTTCCTAAATAGTTGTGAAGATTTCCCAGTAAACACTCCTGGTGGCTGCGAGACTTCTCTCTCCTTTTTTGTCTATGTCACAGTTCAGCAGCCATAAATTTGGCAACTAATACATAAACCATATTATTGCTAAATATTAAATAATAACTTATATATTTCCTTTTGTTGTTAATCTTGTAATATACTTTATGGTGGTGTAACTTTTGTCATTACATACAATACACCATACCATTTTTTTTAAACAGCTTTACATTAGTTTAAAGCAATATACTGCACAAAAAACTTTGTTTAAAAGGCTATTCCCATCTCATCAATTAGCTTTAAACATGTAAGCTAAAGTAAATAACCTTTTTTACTATATACATTGCTGTTACAATTTTGTTTAATTTCAGAGTTAGAACAGTTCTTATCTCCTGCTTGTTTACACAATATTCTCTAGTTATGTAGCACCTTTCTCTGCTCTAGCAGTCCTGGCGGGGATGATGAGGTCACTCCCTGCTGTGTCTTATTGGAAAAACTGAGCTTCTTAGTCTCTGATTTTATGTTTATACTAAGAAAAATGTTAACTCTCAGGGCCACATGTATGAAAACTGTTTAGGTCTAAAACTCACTTTTTGCCCATAGTAACCTATGCCCAAAAAGTAAGTTTTAAACTTAAAGAGTTTTCATACATGTGGCTCTTAGAGTTACTGACCTGAGAGCAACCTTGTAAAATCCTGTCAGGTCTGCAGAGCACATTTACGTGTAAATGCATCAAAGATAACAGAGTCACTTAGCAGCTAACAGTGTGTCTTGGCAGCACATTAGTTTTTCTTTCTCACTATAAGCTTCCTCTCATGCTCTGATAGCTCATATTTATACTCAGAAGCCTTGCTTCGACAGTGTCATGCTTTTTCACAACCCCCCTATCGGTAATGTCCCTGTAACAGGTTCAGTCAGTAATAGGAGCTAGCAGAGCTGAAATGTCAGTCACTGCAGTAGGCCTACACACAGCCTGCACAGGAAGTGTGAAACCTGAAAAGGCTGTGAAGAATGAAAACAGCCAACAGCTATTTAATGTGTAATGTCACCCTAATAATTGTATCTAGGGAACTAAACAGATATAAAGAAGATGCAGGAAATTTTGCTCAAAAGTAGGATCTCTCCATCAAAGAGTGGGGCAATTGGGACAGCTGGGGTAATGAATCAAATTTCAGTATTTGGAAAACTCTTCTTGCACTAATGTGTTGTGCCAGCTGTAGTATTTCATAGACTGTAAAATGGTCTAGGGCTGCTCTTCATGCTTTATTTAACTAAGTTATGGCTAATATTTCTACCACATTCCAGCACCTATGCTCATTTTTTTCAAAAAAAAGTTTTTTTTGATGTGCAAAACCATATATTGTTTCTAGCTAATATTTCTACCACAACATTAATGGCATTCTAGAAAATTGCATCTTCTAAAATGCCCATGTGCATTTAATAGAGTCTTCAAAAAACAGTCAACCCCATTTGAGATGAACTGTTGTGCTGGCTAGCCTTATCAGTAAATAGTGTCATTAAAACTCTTGTGGATAAAAGGATGTAAATATTTCCAGTAATGTTCCAAAATCTTGGAAACTAGAAAAAAGTTCTTCTCTGAATGGTTTTAGGTTGTTTTCACATAAGTGTTGCATGGGTGTTTGTAAATCAGGAGAAAGACAGCTATGGATACTATAAATTATGTTTACTAGCTATTGTATTTGATTACTTCCACTGATTACTATTAATGTAAAAGACAATGCAATGCAACCCAACTGACTCTATTATAAGTCAAGGGGGGCAGTTCGGGCACCGATGTTGTTCATCATATGACAGTTCTTGCATTGAGTCATTGCTTTTATTAAATGGATGCAGATGTGAACAGAGTCCAAGCTATTAGTGGTGAAGAGAGGAGACCCCCCTATATCGACATTAAAACATTTAAGAAGGTCTATTCAATTCGTTTTGAAAGAGATATTTGGTTTCAGCATATGATAAGAAAACATTTCTCTCCGTCAAAAGTCTATCTAAAACTGTTTCTAAAACAACGATTTTTACAATAATTACATGTAAAAGAGTTTTTCTCACTTTTTTGAGCCATAGTGGTGCTGTAAAAAGACTCATGCTTGCTATCCAAGTGGTAAGGAGGGATTAAACACACATGTTATTACTTTTTCACTTACCATTGCTATGGGAGCGGGTTTATTATTCCCACAAGCAGTGGTAGAGTTGAGGGGCCAATTATATGTTGCGTGGTAAAATATTTGTAATAAACATTTAATTTTGAAGACTGGGGTTTCGTTAAATATTAAAGACATCTGTCAGAGCCTAATCACAACCTTTCTTACTAATGCTTCTCTCACACACAGCATCTCCAGCTGACTGGGTAACCTTTCCACCTCCAACTATTTTCCATATACAAATGACTGATAAATGACAGTGATTATGGCCTGTGAGACCGACCATTACTCAGAGTATTTTATGTTAACCTCCTGGAGAGTGTTGGAAACCTGAACACTCTAATCATAATTAACCTGGGTGTAGAAATACATGCAACCTTATTGGAAGATCTTGCAACTGTCCCAGATCCAGCGGGAGTGTTCTGGGGATCCAAGGCATATACACTGGATCCATGGACCAATGCTTTTCATCTGTATGTGCATCGTTAGAGAATTCAAGAAGCAAATATGGATCCTACTTAAAAAGGTGGGAGAAGCTTATACCAAACAAAAATTTTGCCACAGGACAATAACTTCTCTTCATCTCTTTAAGGCTTATTAAAATGCATTCTTGCCAATAATTTCTCTTAGGAATGCCAATTTTGGTGTGGGGTTTGAAAATATCCCACCCTTTAGTCAAATATACTGAAGAAATGGGAGGTTTGGGAAGTATATTAAAATTTCACTTTTACTTCATCCTCTAAAACCAAATAGCTGACAGTCTAAATAGTATATAATTGATAACATAACCTACAGCTAAGTCCTGAATGAAACAATCAATAGTGCTCTATGTGCTTGCCACACCTAATACACTTTGATTCTGCTGGTCAGTGTTTGTAGCACTTTAACTAATACCTTACCCATGCATCTGATGTATCACCATACCACCATTAGTATGCTATGCCTAAAGTGCTATGTTTGTGGCCATATAATATATATATATATATATATGTGTATTGTGCCCTTTAACAGACCAACTAAACCTTTCCTATAGGCCTAATATTGCCCTTTTAGGCTATGTTCACACAGCTTAAAATGGGACGTATTTCAGTGCGTAATTACGCGCTGTAGTGCGCGAATTACAACTGGAATATGTCCCAGTCATTACGGTAATCCACAGTTCTCATAGAGATCTATGGATTACGTCTCCTATCCCTGTTCGGCGAGATAAGTGACATGTGAATTACTAGCGGCGTATACGAGCCACTGGTAATGAAAGTCTATGAGCCGGCGAGGTGCCGTGCCCTCCGCTCCCGCCCCCGCTCCCGTCCCCACTCCCGCCCTGCCCCCGTCCACACGGCTTATTTGCGGGGCGTAATTACGCCCCGCAAATAAGCCGTGTGGACATAGCCTTAGTGCTATCTGTAATATTAGTGTTTAGCAGTGCACACATCAGGCCTGGTTCACATCTGTGTCAGAGGTTCAAATTCAGAGCTTCAATCAGAGTCTCTGTCAAAAATGCATCTCCAACATAGACCTATATTAATAGATGCATGATAGCATGGTGCATTGAGTACTATGGAGTGGACCTGCAGTATGCAAGCAGTAATAATGCAGGGCTGGGGTCAGTGTTTAAAACACAAGTGTTATCACCTCCCCAGGTAACATTTGTATGTTAATTAGCAAGGGTTAAACTTTAAACTATTGTTTAATTGCAACAAGTCCTGGAAAGTAGAGTAGAATTCACACTATTTCAAACCAAGTGACTTGTGGAGTCAACAGTGACCTAAGAAAAAGAATGAGTTATACATGTTATAATAAAGAGTGTGTTTTGGAACATTTACGTGATTAGCGCCACCAAGAGCGAACTGCAACTGCTCATTTTCTATGCATAATGTGAGACCTATAACCACCCAGCATTTTATGGACTGTAGTGTGAAGAAGGAAAAAGAAGAAACCTTGGGGAACATGTATAAAAACTAAGTCTTTATTTGTTGCCCATAGCAACCAGTCAGAGCTCCCCTTTCATTTCATACAGTTCTCTGAAAAAATGGAAGGGGCGCTCTGATTGGTTGCTATGGGCCACAAAGAAAGTCTAATACCTACACAGTTTTCATTCATGTCCCTCTTTTGTTTTAACCAGAATGGTCTGGAACTACTTCTATAAACGGGCGACACTTGACCACCACCCTACACATTACCATTTGTTATCTTTTTTTTTTATTTTTCAGTGAAATCTTTATGCGGTAATTATTAGCATAAATTTTTTGACAGGAAAAACATGGATTTGGGTGTTCAGCCACTTCAACTTTAAAAGGGGAAGCCGCAGGTAGCATGTTGTAGAGCAGGAGGAGCTGATAAAATTGTTTAATCATTTTATTTCAGTAGAACTTGTAATTTTTTCACCTAATTCACTGCTTATTCTGAGTTAAGGAGTCCAGTAGACGGTGTTATCAATGATTGACAGCCATATTTACATGCACACTCATACGAGGAAGGCTGCCCATCACTGGACTCCATAACCCAGAATAAGCAGTAAATTAAAAAAATACATTTCTGATCCTTTCACTACAAAGTTATATATCAATCTGCTCACCTCCTTCCGCTCTATAGGATGCTGCCAGCAGATCAGATAACATGATCACTGTGACAGACTCCCTTTATATCCATCATTTAAGGGGTTGTCTCACTACAAACATTGCTTTTTATATTAAAGATCTTGCAAAAACAAGTCATTTTGCAATATGTGTCCATTAACAGTGTCCTACCTATTCTGAGATATCCCCTCTTGTATGGGCTGCATCAGCTCTTCAGGTCGCTATAGCTACAGACCTGTTTGTTCTCTCCTGGTAGGCTGCCATAACTGGTTGCTATAGCTGCAGACCTGGCTTCTACTGCAGCCTAGTGGAAGCCAGTTAACTGAATTCAAAGTGAAAACAAGAAAACAGGACTAAGGTGAGATGAATCAATGTAGTGAGACAACCCCTTTAAGTATTCATGACCAAATATTATAAACTGTCATAGCTACCAGAATAAATTTGACATATCTGGCAGCAACAAAAGTGAGAAGCATTAAAGAATCTTTTTTTAAGTCCAGTAGTGTAATAAGTCAGTCATCAGCTCATATGTCCAAAGCCAATTGTAATTTACTGCATCAAAGAGGACAGCATGTGTCGCAATACACTGGAAAGCAAAGGAACGACATGTCGATTTTAACTGTAGTGTGGGTTTATATTGTAATAATGTACTTGGCACCATTTTCAGAGAACAGACAGCTCACTGGGAATAATTCCATCTCTACTGTGCTTCAGTCTCATGCCATAGGCAATATTATGGAGGCATTGCAGAGCTGAGTTCAATTGAGTTCAATGCCTATTGACGTACACACTCTGCAATTGAGGTTGGGGCTACATACAGGTGTTTGTCATGCACAAACTGTACTTAAAGCTCTTGTATGAAAAAACTATATATTGGCGACCTTCTATGGCATATGGATCTCATAGAGGAGGGTCTTCATGCTTAGGACTTCCTCCTATGAGCCAGAATGAAGAACGGATCTGTTAGAGAGGCTCCCACCATCTGGCAAATGCAGTAAAAATGTAACGCCAGATGCGGCTTCCCCCAGCGACAACAGCTAATGTCATAGGGTTAGGGAAGCTGATAGTGACTTGTTTTTTTTTCATGGGTAAGTCAACTTCTTTCGGCATCCCAAATGTTTGTTATAAATGGTTTCCTGCATTCTACAATGGTATGTCATCAATTAAGTGATGTCCAGAGTAATATTTTACAGTCCCTCAAGTTACAACATAAATCGGTTTCAGGACGATCATTGTAAGTTGACGCAATTGTAACTTGAGACCATAACACTATGGAAAACTGAAGCCCCCAAATATCACCCAACATGATGCACAATGAAGATTAGAGAAAAGGAAGCAGATAACTAACACATATAAAGCAAGTCCTTACGTATAACATCAGAAAGAGCTGCTGGAAGCTGGAAATCACTTTCTGTTTCAGGTCGGTAGCTTCTTTAGGTCATGTACTTTATACACAATATCAATGCAGTTGCACCAGAATTCTGGCACAATTTGCACCAAAAATACTGACGTCCCTGCTTTACATCACATTTAATATGTGTTTTAGGCAGTTTCTAGACACTTCTGCACCTTGTACGACAAAAGGGGCATGACCCAGATAAAAGTTGTGGCTTAGCGTGCTCCAAACAAAGTCCCAAAATGTTGGTGCACTTAGAGGTATAAAGTAAGCCAACTTATAAAAGGTGTAAAGTTAGACTAGACAGTTATAATGATAAATACAGCGCATTGTAAGACTGTCTAGTCTAACATTACACTGAGTATTAGACAGTGTCCCTTTTTTGGAGGGACAGTCCCCATTTTGTACCCAAATCTCCCTGCCCATCTTTACTCCTTAAGTGTCCATTTTTTGACTTGATACACTTGCTATCTTGCCCCCAAAAATATCTCTCTGGTTCCTTCTCTGGTTGGACTTGAGCCTATATATTATTTAATAAAAAATGTCTATTTGCAAATGATTTTGTGTTAATGTAAATGATAAACTATTGAACCATATAGAAATAATAATAAAAAAAAACTATCTTAATAAACCATAGTGTCCATCTTGGACCATCCAAAAAGTTGGGAGTCATGCAGAACATGTAGTACCACACTGTACTGTAGAAAGGCGCTACTAGACCGCCACTCACTGTATGCACCTCACTAATACATGCAAGAGCAGTCCAAAACATGTAGTACCGCACTGTAATGTAGAGAGGCGTTACTAGACCACCAATCACTGCCTGCTCCACAATACTACATGTAAGAGCAGTACAGGACATGTAGTACGGCACTGTATGGTAAAGAGGTGCTACTATACCCCCAATCATTTCATGTTATTGGTTGGAGCTTCCATCAATCACATGAGCTGCAAATGCCCCAGATCTATGACATTGAAAGAGTATTGTATGCTGAAGGCATTGGGCCTCATTTGAGAAAACGGTCTAGCAGGAAGACTATCTCTGTTGCCCATAGCAACCAATCAGAGCTCAGCTTTTATTTTTTCAGAGCCTTATAAGAAATAAAAGCTGAGCACTGATTGGTTGCTATGGGCAACAAAGACAGTTTTACTAGAAAAAGACAGTTCTGACAATTGAGGCCCATTGTATCCTAAGATTAATGTAACTTGAGGGACCATTGTAGCTGTTATAATGGTGTGAATTGCTCAAAAGATTGCTCCTCAAACACTATTGCCCTCATTTACTAAGGTGGCTGCACCAGAAATATCTTTAAATGCACCAAGAAGTGGCGCATTTTTGTTGCAGCATGTCACAGAAACATTTATTATGGACTTAAAGGGGTTCTCCGGGAAAATAAGAAAAATAAAAAAGATAAACTACATGTCATAATGAAAAAAAAAAACTTAAATACTTTTAAATAGAAAAGTCTGCTCGTTTTGGCTAAGGAATAATCATTATAAGAGAAGAAAATAGCCGCCAGGCTCCTTCCTCAGGAAGTAGGACAGACTCTGTGAGTTACTTCCTAGTTAGGCTGAATGACATAACTGAGCATGTGCTGTGCTCAGTCAGCATCTGGGAGATTTGTGATATAAAGATGTCTATGCAGAATGGAAAGGAGACTGAGGGCTGTACACACACTCATATAAATTCGGTGTGGATATAGTATATAGAATCTATAGCTTAGCTGGGGGGAATCAGGCTTTTGTGGTAAATGTAGTTACCAAATACTGCACCTAGCAAATGTAGCTCTGCCCACTAGCCCAAGATCCAACATGGTGATGTTATGCGATATAACAGTATTTGGTAGTAATTTAAATACTGTTCCACCATTATATGTTCTTATTTTTGGGGTTTATCACACAACCTCTTTAACCTCTTAACAACCAAGCCTATTTTTTTCAGATTCATTTTTTCTTCCCCGGCCTTCATCTACATAGACATCTCTGGCTTTTATTTTGCGGGACAAGATGTACTTTCCAATGATGTTTTCATATTACCATAGAACATACTGGGAAACCGCCCAAAAATTCTAAGTGTGGCAAAATGTGAAAAAAACGTACTTGTGGCAAGTTTGCGGGAGTTTTGTTTTTGCCGTGTTCAATCTGCAGCATAAATGATATGTTATCTATATTTTTCAAGTTGATACAAATCCGGCAATACCAAACATGTAGGGTTTTCGTTATGTTTTGGTACCATTAAAAAAATCCAAACATTTTCTATTTTTCATATTTTGTCGCGGTGCCATTTTCTGCAACAAATAACCTTTTTATACTTCTACCTACAAACTTGAGTGAGTGTGCAGTTTTTGTGGGCTGAAGTGTTCTTTTTATTGGTACCAGTTTGGAATATAAGCTTTTTTGATCACTTTTATTCCAAATTTAAGGGATGTGAACTAACCAAAAAGCCGCAATTGCGATGTCTGAAATGTTTTCATTTATAATGTTCAGTATATGGGATAAATTATGTTATATTTTAATAGATTGGACTTTTTTAGACGTGACAATACCAATTATGTTAATCTTTTTATTATTTTTTTTATTCGTAAAATGGCAAAAGGGTATATGAACATGCCGGTTTACTACTTCCTGCCCAGAAACAGAAAACATGGCAGCAATGGATGCCTTCACCAGGCTTCCAGCTGCCATGTAAACCATTCAGGGCCCCGTGATCTCGCCGTGGGGACCCGATCGAAGTGAGTAACGCAGCACTGTTTCTCATTTATTTAGAGGGCGCGTCAATGTTCGGTGCGGCATCTAGGGGGTTAAACAGCAAGGAATGGAGCAGGCTCCATTCCCCGCTGTTATCAGCAGGTGTCAGCTGCAATTAAAAGGTGACACTCGCCAGCTATGCAGCGGGATCACGGTGCGGTACCCATGCGTCCAGGGGTTAAGACACTTTCAGCACACTGCTGAATACGGAGGATGTAGCATGTTAGGCATGGTTTCATGAGAAAGTGGGTGTGATCACAATACGACATGTGCCAAAAATGCGGCAAAATTGTGGCATAGAAAGTAGGCAAAATAAAAAAAACGGTCGAAAAAGTTGGACAGGTCAAAAGCAGATTATCAATCAGCAGGAACCACTGTGATAAATCTGTTGCATTTTAAGACTGCCTGTGTAAGTTTTCACTGCCTGAGAGCGATAGTAAATGAGGGCCTGAGTATTTTCATACATAAGATTTCAGTTTTGCACTGAAAAAAAGCTAAACATGAACATGAGTATCTCAAAAATGTCACCACAATTGATATAACACCAGGGAACTGGAGGAACTCGCCCAAAATTGGAGTCAGCACTCCCGATCTACAGGCAACGTCCCTGTGGGCTCCTAAATCGGTGGATTCCACCTCCTCTACTTATGACGTTATTAGAACAGATGTGTGATCATAAAAAGCCTAAGACTTTGTCCGTTTACTTTACAGTAGTACATCTGGCAGAGCATGATGGTAAAATTAAATGCTGCCCTCTGCTGAAAAGAAAGATGGAACTACATACATTGCAGATGAGCAGATCCTGGAGGAACCAGGTGGTTTGTAACACAAGTATATGGGACCCTCCAGCTTAACGATTACAGCCCTTACATCATCCCAGAATAAACCTGCACATAACCTTTTACAGTCACAAGTAATCAGAGATACCGAAAGCTCATAGAAACAAGGTTTTATTGAGGAATCTATGGACAGCGTCATTTATATTGCTTCGGAAAAGTACACCTACCTTGTGTCGTAAGACCTACTGTATACTGTAGAAGTGTAGCTAGTACGGGTGGGTTCACATACATATGCTCTGCTTAGTTATTCACTTCTGGCACATTATCCGGGTAGTCTGGGACACAGGAGATTCTGTGTCTGCCTCTGATGCCAGCATTTCTCTGCCCCTGAAAATTCTCCATTTATGGAAAGCTACTGACAAGTTACTCCAACGGGAGAAGCATTAACTCCTCCAGATATCTGGG
Organism: Phyllomedusa bahiana; assembly: GCA_025379985.1. Classification (NCBI taxonomy): domain Eukaryota; kingdom Metazoa; phylum Chordata; class Amphibia; order Anura; family Hylidae; genus Phyllomedusa; species Phyllomedusa bahiana. The sequence goes on from JAODAL010000764.1 coordinate 239,548, forward strand.
ATGCATGGTCCCAATTTTACTTTATCAGTAGATTAAGCTTATACATGCTGTGCAACATCTTTTTTAAAGAGTTTTTACAATTTTAGTCGATACATTTCATTCATGTACAGTACGTGCACCCAATACGCGGGGTGTTTTGGAAGTACACACTGATCAGTGCGTACTCCCAAAGCACGGGGGACCGGCCACCAGTCTGCCTCATTGACATGCATTGTCACTTGGCATGTCACTTCTCTCCACCGGTGTACAATACAATCGTATTGTACGTCTGGGGAGACAACGCATAATTCATAGCTCTCTATGAGAGCTATGAATTACCGTAATTGCAGCGTGCATTTCGCCATGTATAAAGTGCAATATGCTGCAAAATGCATGCGCACATATGCGGCAAAATAAGCCATGTGAACACTCACAGTTTTCAAGATCTCGGATTCCTGTCAATCAATAAGAACCATCCATGTTTTTTTTTAAGGCTTTTCCAAAAGTTTTAAAAATTCACCTTGTGCCCACCACAGTCCTGAAGTTAAAAAAAAAAAAACAGGACTCTCCCTCTCCAGTTACTCTGCTCCAGCACTACCGCTGCTACAGTGTTTCCCACCAATGACATCACATACATAAGTTAAGGACATTGATTGGTTGCAGCCTCACATGAGTGATATTCATGATGTCATCAGTGGAGAAACGGTGGGGAATACTGGAGCATGCACAGAGCTGCAGAAGATGCACTGGAGACGGTAATTTTACTTTCAAGATAGTAGGGAGCAGTAGTGAAGTTTTGGCAAACTCTTTTAAGTGTGGGTTCACACTATGGTAAAGGCTACACTGCAAGTAACCATTGGGGTACCCTGAAAAAAGATACCACAATGTAGCTGTGGTGGCCCCATGGGGAATAATAGAGTAGATGAAGTTCTGCGTGGGTTATGTTTGCTCTATTTCCCCCTGTCCTATGCTTATCTTATGGGACTCATTAATGTAGTCTATTACGCTATTGAGTCCCGTAGGAAATGTGTACGCCGCCGGGAAATAGAGCAAACATAACCCACGCAGATCTTCATCTGCTCTATTATTCCCTTTGGGGCCACTGCGTCACGGTATTCACTTGGGTACCTTTTTTCACGTACCTCAATGGGTACCTGGCTATTACCATAATGTGAACCCACCCTAATATCTGTCGTGGTGATGTGATGATTAAAGTTGAACAAATCATTAAGATCGCCCTGGTCTAAATGCATATGGATGAATCCATGTTCCAAAATGCAGTAGCCAATGGTCCCAATTTGCTGGTGATACCGGAGTGTTACCAGCAAATCTCCACATGCAGCTGCTGAAGGGTGTAAACCCCACCTTGCTGCCATCTTGGTTTTCTAAAATTGAACTTTATGACATCTGTTGTGCAACCACTAACACCCAGGACCAAAACTGTCTTGCTCTTGGCAATGGTATTGTCCATCACTGATGGACCACAACTGATCAGAATGACCATTCTTACATATCCTATCACTAAGGGCCACATGTATGAACCTATTAAGGTCTAAAACTCACTTTTTTGCCTTTAGCTTACTATGGACAAAAGAGTGAGTTTTAGACATAAACAGTTTCATACGTGTTGCCCTAAGTGTTTTACATAGAAACCTCCCCTACTACAAAATATCTACAAATATAGAGCACTGGAGCAGAACATGAGAAGAAATGCAAATCTGGCAACCATTAAGGTGATAGAAAGACCAATAAGCCCAAGTTTATAAGGGTTTCATGCTTTGATGTAGCAAATCCTGGGCAGCAGCTACTCTATGCAGTTATGCCAAAAAATACAGCTGCATGCATCTGTTAGCTAGTGGTCAGAATCAATGACAAACAGTCCATGATATGTTTGTATGAAGGACATACAGAAATTCCCAAACTGTCTATCATTGGCCAACTGGATGCTTGTGATTGCCCCTAGTTACTGGAAGAAAACTGGATTAAAAGATAGAAAACTAAACAATTACTGCAAAAGAAAGGAATTAATGTGCAATTGATTGCAGTTAATATTTCAGTATGGCAATCAGCCTGCACCATTAACTCTCATACTTGTGTTCCTATTCTATAAATAAGCGTTTATGTTTATTGTATGAGTCACACAAGAGTAGAAAAGATTCCTAAACTCTCCTAACAGTGACTTCAATGTTGAAAAAGATGGTGCAGTCATCAAAGTGGGAGTCAGGTAGGAGGATGCTGGTTTGTGGATCAGGGTGTGGGATACTTGCCCTTACATCTACTGGTGAGACATACACATTGGTTAGGCCGGGGAAAATGTGACTTAGTATATAATGTGACTAAGCCATATTTATAGCACAAGTTTCAACACTGAATTCATTTTTATTTGTCACATCAATTTATTTTGTGGATATAGTCAATCCAGGTTACACCTATTTCCATGTTCTGTATAAAGCCAATTCTGGATATATCTATTCCATGGGTCTGTGTATACCCAACTGTGTAGCCTGCATATAGACAAACATGGGTTCTTGATGTAGTCAATCCTGTGTTTTAGATATACCTAATCCCACGTTCTGCACATAGCCAATTCTGGTTTCTATATATACCCAATCATAGGTTCTGGATATAGCCAATAATGATTTCTGTAGTCAAACTTATATTCTGTATACACTCAAACGTGTTCTGTATATAGCCAATTCAGGGTTCTCTATGTACCAAGTGATATATTGTGCATACAGCTATATCCTATGTCCAGCTAGTCCTCTGTTCTGGATATACCTAATACTGTGACCTGCATATAACCAATCACATGTTCTGAATATAGCTAATCCAGTGTTTTTTTATATATATAACTCAGTTCAGTTAATTATGTGTTAGAAACTTTTTTTGTTAAAAAAGGCGGGACAAGTTTTTTTTTCGTGCCACATGCCTCCAACAGCCACCCTTTTTCTACAAACCAACCCCTTTACAAGAGGTGCCCGTACGTTTGCTAAATTTTCTGCCTAATTTATTTGGAGTTCGACGCCTCATTAAAAATTTTTTTTTTGTACCAATCAACCTGTAGGCCTGCGCCCAGGGTTTTTTCTCTGGCCTGAAAAGGGGGTGCCAGATTCTGGCGCAGCCCTTTTCAGTACATGTCACCTCTGTGTGTTGAACTTTTTATGCCCAAATTTTCCTGTGTTTACGGTATATAGGCATAATTCTGTGGTTTCCTTAACCAGCCCAATGCCCAACCACATCATAAATTAGTCTACAAAATGTAAAGCCCCCCAAACATGGACGGGGCCAAGGTATTTTAATAAACATATAACAGCGGCACCCGAAAAGTTGCAACTTCTTTTCAAATTTGCTTTACCCCAATGGTTTTATTGTAATCTAAGAACAGAAGCATGCATGAAAGATAATACCCATGACCTTATCAAGAATGTGAAACTTTTGCTACATTTGTTAAAATTTTCATCCCAAAATTGTCAATTTTTGTAAAATTGGATTTTGTTTATAAAAGCAGTGACTAACCCTCCCATTGCCCCTTAGCAACAGAGGTTTGAGACTAGACAAATCTACTTCTCTTTCTCGTCTTCATATATAAGCATTTAATAATTCAGTATTTTAATATTACCTTTCATTCACACATATGGCTTTACAACAGCCACTAGTTTCTTGGAACCTGGTTCAGTTCAGTCCAGGAATAACCATATTCACAATAACCATTCACAATGTTTATCTAAAGTCCATAAATCAACAAAACTTGACTTCCATAGTTTAAAATCCAAGTAATATTTGTATTATCTATCACCACCTCTTTATGTGGTTCTAGTAATTTAGTTTAATTTGTACTTTTAGCTGTTCACATTGCAACGTTTGCTTTGCTAAAGCCATGTGATGACATAAGTAGAGACCGTTATACCAGCATGGGTGCGGTCTTGTTGGCAGAAGCACCTGGTTTACATGGCTAGTCAAAAAAGCCAATTAGAAAGGCGGGAATTTTAAAACATAATACGGGGAGAGTAGTCGTGTCATAATTCAAAATGTCCAAGTGAAAAGTCAAAACATAACTGGCATTTAAAAAAAAATACATATATACTACTACTTCTATACATATAAGAAAACATGAAATGACATGTATGAAACTTGGCGCCGAAACGCCACTTCTAAATTGATATAGAGGAGTGTAGAATGCAACAGTTTGTATGAACCTTTCATATGTGGATTCATAAATCTGGCGTGTGCTATGCCTTGCATAGCATAGTCTATATTTGGCACATAGTACGTCTTTGGCGCATAACACATAATTGGCTCATAACAAAGCACATCTTTGGTGCATAGCACATCTGTGGTTCATAGCATAGCATGTCTTGGGCTCATAGCAGAGCATATCTTTGGTGCATATTTTTGTCACATCTTTAGTTATTCAAAAGTGCCGTGACTGGTGTAAATTTTGGTGTACGATTGTTCATACATCTATAGAACAGGGCTACAAGTTTTTCGATGCAAGATCCACAAAAAAAAATGGCGCAGCCCCATTCATACATGTCGCCCATAATTTGCAAACATGTAAACTTAACCTTTTTCACATTTTTAGTCCCACTAATGATTTATAATGTCAGGGTTTCTCTAAGTATCATATGACAAGGGGGCTCAAAGTAGTAGGGTCAACCACACCCAGTGGTATCCAAAAATACAACGCTATTAACCCTAACTCGTATATCTGTTTTAACTTTTTTATTTTATATCTTTGACAATGTAAATATCGCCACCAAGAGTTAGGCAGGTGATGGTAGCTTCATGAGGTTGAAGGCATTTCCTAGTCTATCTGGTAACAACTATGTTCTAATGGCAATGTGAGCGATATTATGAGTTTATATTTGGTTAGTTAAAACAATAAAGTGCATGTAATTCAAATGTCTAGCTTCTATAATGATAACTAATCTTTCAGACTTTCAGAAGAGAAGCTAAAATTGGTGGCCATATGAAGCAACAGATTAGTAGGACACACCCATGTACAGAATGGATGAATGATAATGCAAGGGTGTGTACTATGGAGCCATATTACATTTCACTAAATAGCGATCAACTTGTAGAATGTGTATGAGGCAGTTAATTACTTTCTAATGCTAACATCTAACATAAACTTACATGAATAAAACCAGATCATAAACATTGTGACAGTACTGTCAAGCTATTTCACACCAGAATCCATGCAGCTGTAAAGTAATGGACTCAGTCATAGTAAAGAGAAGGAACATTTAAACATATTTTATAGCTGCCTATCCAGAGCAATGTTCCCCAATTAGTGGCTCTGGAGCCACATACAGTCGTATATGTACACCCATATGTGGCTCTCCAGCTGGTGGCTGCTTTATAACCCTTGTGGCACCAGGGATGCCATAGCATTGCTAGGACTTTTCGGGTCAAAACCATCTTACTAGGTTTAGACCCATATCATTTGCTCATATATTTATTAAGCCTTAAGTTATTTAGTGTGGTTCAACAGCACCTGTACTTTTTCAAAATGGTTCATATATATATATATTAAGGACCACATACACTGTATCCTGGTATATATAATTATGTGGGCTTGAGGAAGGCAGTCTGTGGTTCACCGAGTACAGTGAACAAAATGTTTCAGCAAATTCTACATATATCTGTCACTTAGGTAGTGGTGGAAATTGTAGTCTTGTTATATGGTGAACCATAACTTGCCCAAAAGTGGCCTCCTAAGTGATAAATCATAACAGAGGTTATAATAACACGAGTAACCATCATCACCTTAGTGCACTACAACAACAGTAACGTGTAAGCACAAACATGATCACAAAAGAGTCAGAAAAAAAACATACAACAATGCAAACACAAAATGCAAAAACAGACAATAGTAGCAGCAGTCACCATATGAGCAAATATCACAGTGACCAGGGACTAGAGGTAGAACGTAAAACATATAAAACATCTCCATTAAAGAATAGAATAAGAAGCGCTAGGAAGCCAAGAAATAAGATTATGAACCAGGAATAGTGCCTTATAAATCACAATATTCAGCCGTTCATAATGCAGGACAGAGATCAGGTGACAAAACCATAGAAACACAGAGAGTTATGAGAAAATACTAATTTATATTTTCATTTAAAATTCTACAAAAGTGATTCCTAGAAGACAGACACACCCACATGGCAATGAGGGACTAGTAAAATCCAGCATCCACATCTGCATCCAGAATTCCACCCCACAGCAGAGCTCTGCATATTGTCACGTTTAACCGTGTCATTGCACAGGGGATAACAACACTGATCTCACAGTATTAAATGTCAGATTTTATTAAACACGTATACAAGACGTGTTATGTGTCAATACACTAGATATCAGACCTATAGAACCTCTATGTAGCATTTATGTATACTCTTTCTCATTGCATTGCACTATGCTCTGTCTGCAGCTGAGGGCTTCTCCTTTGCCTTCTATTGTGTAAGTGCAGTAGCAGCATCTAGTTACTTACTGACTGCTACAGATATACCAGGGCTGCCCTGTTAGTAATTAACATCACTGAGCTAGGCTAATGCATTAGATTTACCTGCAGTCCTATCAAAAAAAACACATATATTGTGATATAAGAATTAATTAACAATCTGTTAAATGTATTCTGTATCTGCGCTGAGTTTTATATTTCATAATAGAAATATGCATGCATCTAGTGCCTGTATCCCTTTGGAATATGCATATGATGTTATATGGTTATTGGCTTTCTTATATGTTAGAAGCATCCATCCTTTCATACCCCTGAGCTGAAGCAACAGAAGAGATCTTGTCAGCTTCAAACTTGTGTGCCAGTCATGTTCCTCAGGCAGGATCCCTCTGATGTTCTGCAGGGCAGAGTAGTTTCTTTTTCTCCTGTGGGTAATGGGAAAGACAGTAGTGAGGCGTCCAGCTGCAAAGATAGAAGAAAGCAGCACAGGACTGAAAGAGGGAAATCCAGTCCCCCACAAACCCTGCCCAAATGAGAAGCAGTTCAAGATACCCTCCCTCTCCCCCCCCCCACCCCCCTCTGAACCTGCCCTCTCTCCCCTTCCTTCCAAACCTGCCCCCTCTCTTCAAACTGTTCCCATCTGGCTCCTATCACAGACTGATGTCATTGCTTTCTGTTTAACCCTCAAACCGCTCTGGAACCTATGTATCATAACCACCTCCAAATCCCCTGACTTTGTAAATGAAGCAAAACCCAGGTGGTCTGTTCTGGACAAGATTGTCTAAGCAGAGTGGAAATAAACAGCACAAAGTGGAGACTATGTAGTAACTTGCTACAATTATGTTCTGCAAATACAGCAAAACTGTTAAAAAAAAGCAGTATGGCAAATGTCCAGGACAAATAAGCACTGAGGTCCTACAGAAAAGGATCCATTTCACAGGAAAGTACTGCTCATCAGAAGACACTCAGCGTTAAAGTGACGTAAAAGTGAGATAAACTGGAGTTATCTGTCTGATAAGCTTTGTGCCTCAAACACCTCTCCAAGCCTCTTCTTCTTTATTTCTGCAGTCACTCTCTTCCTTCAGTGGGAACGAGATGAGATTGTCCAGAAGGAAGCTCACACAACTTGGCAACTGCGATATTTTTCTGCACGTGTTGGCTACTGCTGTAAAAAAAAGAAAAAAAATTGTGCAAATGTACAAAGAGCAACATGTGAAATGTGAGGAATTTCAAACGACATATATGTTTTATTCCCATTTTAAACATTCAGGGCATGTCCCCACTGCACGGGTTTTTGTCCGGTTTTTCAGGCGGTTTGCGGTTTTGCAGACCGCCTGAAAAACTGTCTGAAAATGAGCACAATGGTGCTCTATGGAAAACCCGTTATTGCAGCAGTCGCGCCACTGCTCACGGGTTTTCCATCCGCACGCCGGTTTTTCCGCCAGCGGTCTGGCCATTAACAACTATTGAGCAAGCACATTCTTCTGTCCGGTTTACGGACAGAAAATCTGTGCATCTCAATAGCGAAGTGGCAGGGGCTTTTCTCCTTGATCAGTCGGGAGAAAAAGCTATCCCCACCGCGGCCGTGGGGACGACTGCGAAAAACAGGACAAAATACGGCCTGGTTTGTTCCTGTGCAGTAGGGAACGCGCCCCTATGGCACATACCCCAGTATCTGGCTGGGTCACTGTTTTATTGCTACTAATCTCAGGTGGCACAATAAGATTCAGTAACCGGTGGTTTAGTGTTACAGCCCTTGGTTACAGTTGTTTGTGGCGTAGACCTAGTGTTCAGCACCCCAGATAGATGTTGCTGTTCTATGAATTTATTTGTTTAAAGCAAATGTACTCACAGAAGAAAAAAGAATATATGGGGATTTTCAAACAAATGACAATGGTTGACAAAGGCACCTCACTATCTTCTTGCTGGTGAATGATCCGGATCTAGGAGTTGGTTGCTTCATGTGATCCCTGAGGATCCTTATGATATTGCATTACCTTATGTTATATGTATGATGTATGTGGTATAACTATTAGAGTCGGGTGTGTCTGGAAATGGTTATTTTGTGATCACATTGCAGTTTGTTTAAGTGTAAGGGGCTGTGTGGGAAAGCCTTCTAGTGGTGGGGCCCCGCTTTTTGGGGCGATGTCCCTCTTTATTGTGTAGGGGGACAGATAATAAGGGTTATGAATAGTTTGTCATTTAAGGTTGCCTAATTTAGTGTTGTATAGTAGTGGTGGTTACTAGTAATTCATTGCCTTTCTGGATATATGTGATTGTTTTTCCTTTTTCCAGTTTGGGTAGGTTTAGGATGTCAAATGACATATTTTGTGGAGATTTTTATTTATTAATGATTAATGCATTTTTAAAAAAAAAATAAGTGTGTTTTTTAAAATTTTAGAGTGGATTTTGTATACTTCTTCTGTGATTTTTTTTAAAGCAAATGTGGAGCCCCAACAGCTAGGGCTACCATAAAGCATTTCAGGGCTTCATAAAGCTAAAGCACTGGCCCCCTGTCCTTTAACCATATTCATCTTGCACCATGTCAGTGTGCCCATTTTTTAAGAATTAGATGAAGGCTTCCAGAAATCAGTACTGTCATTACTGCCATGATGGTGGCCTTCAGTAATAATCTGTATATGTGACCTAATGCACACAAACGCATTACTGCTCCATTTTGTACACATCTTCCCTCCTTTCTTAAAGGGGTTGTCTCATCTGACTGTTTTCACACTTCACAGCCTTTTCAGGCTCCCACTTCCTGTGCAGGTTGTGGGCAGGTCTACAGCAGTGATTGGCATTTTAGCTCTGCTCTTTCTAGTCGAGTCTGTTAGCGAGACATTACTGATTAGGAGATTGTGAAAACAATGACACTGTCCAAGCAGAATGTCTGGCTATAAGTGTGAACTATCACAGCTGTATTTGTCATGAGAGGAAGTTTCTAGTGAGAAAAAAAAACTTGCATGCTGCCAAGACACGTTGTTAGCTGTTGGGTCAATTCTAGGCAATCATGTGATCAAATAGGTTTAGCTTTTTCTCAGTAGTATGCCTTTAACCCCTTTAACGACCCCCCGCCCGGCGACTTTTGACGTCGGCTGGTGGCTGGTCGTTCATCTGCTAGGCAAAGCGTCTTCTGCGTTGCCTGCATTGACATCGAGTTTGGGGCACCCGGAGTCGCAGCTGCGCTGACAACAGAGCAGTACTTCACAGTCATGTTCCCATCGCAGCTCAGCTTTCACTCCCTGGCGCTTAACCCTTTGATTGTTGCGGTCAGTGACCGCAGCATAAATACACAAGGGCTTTCACCCTGCTCTGGCGGGTGATCGGGACTCTGGTGACCTGACAGAGCCCGGTGACTGGCTCCACAGTCAGCCATGGGGACCTACAGTAGCTGTCTGAGTAAGAAGCCTGCAGCCAGGGCACACTGTGTGCTGCCCTGATCACTGCCTGTGTCAAACTGACACAGATTACAATGTATTAGACATATATTAATTGCTAATACATTACTAAGTGTAAAAAATAAAAGGTAAACAGTTTCACTTCATGGGAATGAAAAAGTAAAAAAACATAAAAAAGTGTAGCGAAACAAAATATAATAATAAAATGAAAATAAATATTTTTTTCTAATAAAAAAATAATTGTGCTATACATTACCACACAAAAAAGAAAACTTAACACATATTAGGTACCACAAGACATAATTAAGAAAAAGATAAAAATTTGAAAAGAAAAATCTGCAATAATTTATTAAGTGAATCTTAATACTATTCCCCAAAAGTTACTAACTTGTCATGAATAAAACGACGGCCCCCATTCAACTGCTGATCATTTGAAAAATATAAATAAGTTTTCGACTATTGAAATGCAGGAGTTTAAAAAACTCAAAAAAAATGTGCTGGTCATTAAGTACTTTTCAGGCGTTCAGTTTAAGGGCTTAAAAACACACCCCTTTGGTCATGTATTGGGCTTGAAACTTGTTGGAGGAAACAGGTGGTGTGTACTAAGACTGAGCTTGGGGGAAAGGGAAATAGATAAAGCACAGCAAAGTAAACTGGCGGCTTGTATCTTTACTAAGCAAAAGGAAAAAAAATCAAACAGGAAATGCAGCTGCTCCGCTGCAGAGAAAGGAGACAGCACAGGATTGTTGTGCAAAAACATGTAAAGTAGTTAAAAATATTTATCTTCCTGGGCACTATATATATATATATATATATATATATATATATATATATATATATATATTATATACAGAACAAATACTAGCATTGTCTTTTAACACATTATGATAAACTACCTACCATTTACTACATTGCTGTAAATCAAGTTCTCATGAAGTCCCAGTCATGTTAACAATTGCTACATCTGCTAATACACTGATATAATTTTTTTTTAGGAATCAACAGAGTTACTTGGGGCCACATAATATGTAAACTGCTCTAGGTCTAAAACTCAATTTTGTTCTCGCCATAGCAACCAATCATAGAGACCTTTTTATTTCATATTGAAAAGTGAGAGGGGAGGGGAGGGATCACCTGATTGGTTGCTGATGAGGCAACAAGTGAAGTTTTTGACTAGACGGTTTTACCCATATATGCTGGCCGCCTCTAGTATCTCTGATTTTAAAAAAAAATTATATCAGTGTATTAGCAGATGTAGCAAGGCTGAACAAGTTTTCTGAACAAGGCTGAACAAGTTTTCTGTCATACTTTCCATCAAAAATCTGTCATAGCTGTGTTCTATAGATGTATGAACAGTCACTCTCCAAACAATCGACGTCGGCCACAACACTTTGTAATGCGCCAGAGATTTGGGGCATCGCACCACATTCGTAGAATTAGACAAATTTATGATTTTTTTTACGCCAAATCTAGGCGCAGAACAGTTAAAATAACCAGTTCAGGTTAAAGGTGGTGCCTGAGCCCGACTCGTCGTACTGGCACTAGACTGCACCTGTATGCATGACCTGCAGAAGAACAGGTTCATACATTCTGGCGCAGTCTATACTAAAGCTATTTAGAAGTGGCCTGTCAGCGCCAGGATTCATACATGTTGCCCAAAGTGTTTGGAAATTAAACACACATTTATTTACATGAACTTCAAGACCCTCCTTCCCTGTATTGAGGAGTAATGTACATGTGTGTCTAGATCCTGACAACCCTGACCTATGTATAGTAAAACAAATGGAAAAAACTATTACATGCTGACAACATTGGAAAATCCCTGTTGCAGGCAAGGAGCAGTAAAATTATTCAAATAAATTGTGTCAAATTACCTGCAAAGCTTTCATTATACATTGTGCTACCTATTAAAAGCACTCAAAAAAGACATTGATATGTTATGCACCCCAGTTCGAGATGCTAATCAGTAAGCAATACATCCCAAAATTATGAGTTATATTGAACTAAACACACAGGGGATGACGATTGTAGTTAGTATTTACTAGTGATGAGCAGATTACTGGTTTGACTATCGTCCATGGGAATCGTTAGTCGTTATCGGCAATTTATGAATATGATATCTGATAGTCGATAATAGAATTATCGTCGATGACCGTTAAAGTCTATGGGGAGGAACAACACCTTCATTTTACAACTAAAGAGGGATGGAGAAGCTGATATTAACATCACAACAGGTCAATGGGATACGTGCTACTCTTAGGCAACACCATTTGGTTATAAAAGCCACAGAAAAAAAATCAAACAGACCATATCACTGTATCCCTGTCTTGTACCTACAGCCTGACCCTTAAACCTGCATCACCCACAAATTAAAATATGCCTGAACGGCCTGTTAAGATTTGAACCATCATTTTACGCTTGAACTGGACATTGAATTCTGTCCTGGAAAGCGCAGCATGAGCTCCAAACCTGATGACCCCAGATTAAAAAAGTGACGGAAAAAAGGGAGTCTGTTCAACCACCATTTTAGTTGAAATATGGACATTGACTATCCCTGTCCTGTGCCACAAGCATGAGCCCAATCCTGTCTGACCACAGATTAAAAGTGCTGGGAAAAGGAGTCTTTCGCACCACAATTTTAGTTCGAATGGATCATTGATATCCTGTTCTGTTACCATCCGCATGACCCCCTAACCTGTCGCTGACCCACAGAATTAAAAAGTGACGGGAAAAACGGAGTCTTTCAACCACCAATTTTAGCTGAACTGGTCATTGACTTATACTTTCCTGGACCCCAGTATGACCCATTAAACCTGTCTGACACCAAATTAAAAGTGTGGGATATAGGAGGGTTGTTGAACACTCTTTTAGTTTCACTGACATTGACCCAATACTGTCGACTGCGGCCACAGCATGAGCCCCAAAAACATGAATGGACCCAGATTAAAAAGTGCCGGATAAAAGGTGTCTTTCAACCACCATTTTAGTATCACTGGAATTGACTATACCTGGTCCTGGGCCCAGCATAGAGCCCCAAACCTAGCATGACCCAGATTTTAAAATGTGCCGGAAAAAAGAAGTCTTTAAACAATTCATTTTAGTTGAACTGGAACATTGACTAATAATTGTTCTGTAACACCACAGTTAGGACCATTAAACCTGTCTGACCCAAGATTAAAAAGTGCAAGAAAAGGAGTCTTTAAACCACCATTTTAGTTGTACCTCGGGGACATTAAACTATACTGTCCTGGGAAAGCAGTATGACATTAAAATGTTGACCCTCAATTTAATACAACGTGCCGGGAAAAACGGAGGTCATTTGAAACACCACCATTTAGTTGAAATGGACTATTGACTTAATTACCTGTAATGGAACCGCCAGTATGTCCATTAAACCTGTCTGACCCAAATTAAAAATAAGTGCCGGAAAACAGGAGTCTTTCAAACACCATTTTCGTTTCACTGGATCATATACTGTCCCTGTCCTGCGGTCTTAGCACGTGCCCCTCCGTGCTATGAGGTGCGGACCAACGTGCAGACTTCACTTGGAAAATACTGGTGGTTAACGCTTCCAGTCCACCCAGGTTGGCCCTTTTTCTTGGCATTCTCTTTATCATTGTACTCAATCGTTGCTGGAGAAAAAATTTGGAAAGGAAATTGTCTCTTTACTTTGTTCTCTGTCGTGCTCCATACTCCATTGTTCCCTCTGAATAACCTACTTCTGGTTCAAGGTTTTCCTGTACCTCACTTGTTACAATTCAGAGGATTTTTTACCAGCTATTTGTACCAGTGCTAATGGTTTTAGTTTTTTTAGTGTTTAATTCTAGAAAACACCATTTGTAAAAATAGGAATGGAATCCCACCATGTCTTGTTCTTCTTTTTTTAATAGTATTAAATGGGGTTGTCTCAATACGGGATGATAGCTATGTTAAAGACGCATTGCAAAAACAAGTCATTTTGCAATATGTGTCCATTAACGTTTGTCCTACTATTCCTGTTTCTGACAGCACCATCTCACTTGAGCCCACTGCTTGGACAAATTGTGAAGAACAAATGTCTGTTAGAAACAAAAAAAAATGTTTATAATAGGCCCTGTTAGTCATAGCTGCAATGTCATATGCAAAATGCCCCAGAAATTCAAAGATGGACCCTTGGCCACTTTGGACTAATTGGGAAAGAAAATGTCTGTTAGAAAAAACATTTTTTAATAATGAGGACTGTAGTATTGCTGCTTGTCACAGGCAACAAATGCCCCCAAAAGATTCTAAAGCATGACCTTGAATGACACTTTTTCGACATTGTGAAGAAAAATTTAGTTAGAAAACAACTTTTTTTTCTTATTATAGGACTGTAGGCAGTATTGGCTGCATTTCCAAAGCAGCATGACCCAAAAAAATATAAAAATGACGTCTCAAGCCAACTGTAAAATTGTGAGAGAAATGCCACTATAGAACGCCCACTTTCTGTTCCAAAGGACATGATTATCTGCTTGTATCTCCAAGCAACATGACCCAAAAAATTATAAAAATATATGGACTTCTCAGCGCACTATAAATTAGTGAGGGAGACAATCCACTTAAAAGCCACATTTCTGTTCCAAAAGGACCATGGTTATTGCTGATGTACTGCACAGCAACATGACCTCAAAACCATTGACAATGCGAAACTTCTAAAGATAAAGTGCGTAAATGGAGTAATACGGTGTTAGTCCATGAAACATTGCTGTCTTTTACAGTCTCCTCACTCAGCAAAACCAGCAAAATGAACTTTTGGGAAAGAGAGAATAAAATTGCAGTATGAAATGATCATTTTTAAACAAAAGTTTTCACAAAAGCAGAGGACCATTTCTGTTTTGAAGAGGAGATTGTGAAGTTAGGACCGGCACTAATCGGTGACCTCGGCAATTGGGGCCACAAACATCATCAGAGATCCATGCCTCTGATTCATCTATGATTGAAAGTCAAACGATTCCACATTATCTGTGAAAGCGGATGCGTTTGTCTGTAGATGACTACCTCCAGCCTGGGCTGAAGGTCTGCTAAGATTGGACGTGGCAGCTGGGAAGGACAACCACCTCTATGTCCGTGGGCGAGCGAGCTCGGGCCCTTGTCATTTTGGATACCCAGCAGTCTATTGGGTCCGGAACAAAATCAAAAAAACATTGGTGTTGAGGACGCAGATAGTCGCTGCACCATGATCTTTTTAAGCTGGCTCTTCTGTGTGTTGGATGTGCTCCCCAGCATTACATGTGTTGGTGCGGTGTGTAAATAAAGATTGCCAGAAGTCACCCATAGGCATCTTCACCTTGCCTGCTGCTGCTGCTGCTCGCTGTGGCTTGCTTGGCCCACTCTACTGCTGTCACCGTCGCTGATGTGTTCCAACGTGACATTTGTGGAACGTGAAGCAGACGCAACAGATGTCTCCATTGATCAATCACAGGTCTCCTCATTTCCATGCCATTTACTCTCTATGGGGTGGGTGGAAGACAAGTGCTGAGTTTTGTTTTGTATCCGGGATCCTAGGGAGGGTGCCACCACAGTACTGTTGTTCATTTTTGATGGGCCTTAATGCGAGGATCTTCATGTTGGAGGAAATGGAGCATCCAAGCACTCATGTGAGAGATGGAGCCTTTGATTTCCCTAGCCTCTGTGGTCGAGGGGCACTAGCAAACTGAATCTTCCCTCATCTTCCTACTTCCGCATCAAATTGCGTCCAACCTCTTTCCAACGGCAGGGATGTCGGTAACGTCGGGTGTTCTAGGAATACCCTCCTCCTCCTCTTCGCTTCCTCCATCACAGCTTCGCACAGCTGTACTTGCCTGAGATGATGCACCCTGAGAGCATGATGCAGCACCTTGCACTAGCCCTGGACCCGAACCACTGCATAAATGAAGTCCGATGAATTGTAGGGAACTGTCGGGCCTTGTTGGATTTGACGGAGAGAAAGGCTCGTGTCCGGCATCTGTGTCCGTCTCCTCCTCCGTCGCCTGGCGGGACCTGTTGTTTCAGAGTGATCCAACGATCGGTTCAGAACTAAGATCAACCACAATGCTCATTGCTGAAACAAGGCGTTGTCCCGCACTGGACCATTTTGGTGGCTTCTTCACAACTGGCATGGATGGTGCCAGAGCTTCTTTCACCTGCCTCCACCCAGAGATCGACCACCAGCTCACCAGTGAGCTGTCACAGGAGATTTTTATAGTAAAAAAACGCACCCTACAGCCACGCATAACCTTGCCTTGCCGTGCATTATTAGTTCATATGTCGGTGGGTCAGCATGGACTTTTCGCCCACAGATGCAGACACGCGCTTGACATCGCGCGTTAGATTGACCGTGCGCTGGCAGGGACAGGGGTCGGCTTTTCTGGCAACAGAAATGCCTGACTTGGCATTCTGGTATTGGGGCAGGCAAGGCGCTCCATGGACGTGGCGGCAACCCTTCTGTGTCACCAGACGGAAAAAGGCAACTTTTCCTCTAGCCAAAAGCCTGGCAATGCCGACATTCAAGGCTTTTGGCCTTTGGATGGTTTGGGTTTAAAGTGTTTCTTCTGCCTCTCCAAACCTGGAGACAGAAGGCCTGGCTGCTAGACTAGTGCCGCGTACGGCGTTGAGGTCATCAAAACTGGCGGAGGAGAAGGGGTGGATGGGTCTCTGGTTGGTTGCTGGTGGTCAATCCGTCGCGCATGGTGCGAGGCTGAGCGGGGCTGTCCTGTCATGACTCTGAGGAGACATTGGGCAGCTGAGGAACGCTGGTGGTGGCGGAGGAGGAGGCGGAGCAGAAGGTGTGACAGTGGTTGGATGGGCCCCGGACTGTCGGTATGGCCTTTTTTGGCACAAGTGTTGCCTCCATTTCAACTCATGCATTCGTGCATGGACTAGACCATGTTGAGTGGTGGTTAAGCCACTTAGGTTCTTGCCTCGACTTATGCGTTTACGTGCAAATGGCGGGCATATATCATCGCTGGTGAATCAGAGGCTTGCTCAAAGATAGGCCCAGGCCTTGAGAGGGTCACTGGACCTTTTCTGACGCTGCGATAAGCGAGGAGCGCGGGTTTGCTCTGACCGTGGCTGGCGGAATATATCAGCGGACTTCTGCGACCGCCCTCTCTTTTTTGAGGCGAACCCGTACTGACACTACCCATCGTCTTCCTTCCGGTCCCAGTGATGAAGCACTCGCAAGCAAATTCTGCGGAAAAGACCACGATGGATCCGCAATGTCGTCATTCATCTATCATCAACACAGGTGACTTTCGTCGTCTGAAATTCTGCTTCCAGGAGTGAGGGCACAAGCATGAGGGACTGCAACGGCGTTGGTGAGCCGCACGGTGATTTTTTGACAGATCCTGACGGCTTCCTGTCTCCTCCTCTGATGGCATCAGTAACTGGCGTCATAGCAGAGAAATATCACATCCTCTTTAGGACTCTTTGATCTTTTAACTTGACTTCTGACCCCAACCGAATTTTGTCATCAAAGAGGTCTTCAGAACAATGGATTATCCACAGTGGTGGGTACATCGAATGTTGATCATTGGGCTGCTTCATGTTGTGACGGATGCTGATGATGCTGATGACGACATTTGTGGCCGTGGACTGATTGGAGGACAGAGGAGGTAGACTGCTGGATGCAGGTTGCATTATTTCTACCACTCGAAGGACTGATGGCGTACATGTTTCGTTACTGAGATTCACAGGGCCCTGACCCAGGTATTGACAGGCATGACGGTCCTGCAAACTGGACGGATCCGCTGCATGCGTTGTTGTCGCCAGCATGGAAGGAGCACCTTCTCTTCGTACCTCTACTCCTATGACTTACCCCTCTTTTGCTCACTTACCACCTGAATTTCGACTCCATGTTCAGAAATATAAAATATGAGAAGGTATGGAAGAGTCTTGGAAAGTCTCTTATTAATAGACGGCAAATCACAAGCTTCTCAAATCCTTTCAAATCAAAACAAAATTGTGATTCAAATTTAAATGCAAGTAGATCTATCACAAGACTTGACTGACCAAAAAGTGAAAAAAAACACGCCTGTTCTGCAAATGTATAAGGATATTATAAAATGTATTTTTGGCACCTTTCCCAATTCACCTTTGGTGCACTACAATATCTGTATTCAAATTTAACATGCAAAGTTGATCTTTTCAACAAAGATGGCCTACGCCAAAAAGTGAAAAAAACACGTAATCTGTAATGTATTAGGATAATAAAAGGTATTTTTTGGGCACCTATCCAATTACATGTGGTGACTTACAAAATTGATGTTTTCAAATTTAACGGCAAAGTAGAATCTATCAAACAAAGCTGGCCTGCGCCAAAGTGAAAAAACACGTGATCTGTAATGTATTCTGGTTATAAAAGGTATTTTTTCCCACCTATCAATTCACCGTGAGTGAATACAAAATTGCTGTAGGTTCAAATTTAACTGCAAAGTAGATCTTTCAAAAAGCTGGGCTGCTGCAAGTGAAAAAAAAACGTATCTGAATTGTATTCGGTATAATAAAAGGTTATTTTTGACCTTTCAATTACCGTGTGGTGTCTTGTACAAAATTGCTGTATTTCACATTTAAGTGCAAGTGCCTCCCAATGTACAAAGCTTGTAGTGCGTCCAAGTGAAAAAAACACGTATCTGATTAATGTATTCGGATAATAAAAGGTTATTTTTTGGACCTATTCAATTCACTGTGGTGACTACAAATTTGCTATATTCACGTTTAAGTGCAAGGTGCCTCAATGAACATAGCTGTAGTGCGCCCAAAGTGAAAAAACAAGTTATCAGTAATGTATTCGGATAAGAAAGAGGTATTTTTTGGCACCTATCAATTCACTGTGGTAACTACACAATTGTGGATTCAAATTTAACTGCAAGGAGGCTCTCTATCAACAAATCTGGGACTGGGCAAAAGTGCAAGAAAAACAGTATCTGTAATGTCATTCGGAATATAAAAGGTATTTTTTCGGACCTATCAATTCATTGTGGTGACTACAAAATTGCTGTATTCAAATTTACTGCAAGAAAGGTAGAATCTATCAACAAAGCTGGCCTGCGCCTCAAGTGAAAAAGCACGTACTCTGTAATGTATTCTAGATTTTAAAGGTATTTTTTGGCCACCTATCAATTCACCTGTGGTGACTACACAAAATTGCTGTATTCAAATTCAACTGCAATGCTAGTTTCTATCAACAAAGCTGGCCTTGCGCCAAAGTGAAAAACACGTTTCTGTATTGTATTCAGATATTAAAAGGTATTTTTTTGGCACCTATTCATATTCAACCTTGTGGTAACTACACAATTGCTGGATTCCAAATTTACTGCAGGTGCTTTATCAACAATTCTGGATTGGGCAAATGTGAAAAAAAACAGGTATCCTGTAATCGTGCTTGTACGGGATAAAACAAAGGTATTTTTGGCACCTATCAATTCTCCTGTGGTGGACTAACAAAATTGCTGTATTCCAAATTTAACGCAAGTAGATCTATCATCAACGCTGGCCTGCGCCGAAAGTGGAAAAAACAACGTTTCTGAGAATGTATTCGGATCATTAAAAGGTTATTTTGGCACCTTTCAATTTCACCTGTGGTGAGATACCAAATGTGTCTCGTATTCACATTTACGTGCAAGGTGCTCAATGTACAAAGCTGCTAGTGTGCAAAAGTGGAAAAAACGTAATATGTAATGTCATTCGGATATTAAATGGTATTTTTTGGCTCCTTTCAATTCCCCTGTGGTGACCTTCAAAATTGCTGTATTTCACATTTAAGTGCAAGGTGCCTCATGAACAAAGCTGTAAGTGTCTCGCCAATTTGAAAAAACACGTATCCTGGAATTGTATTCGGATAATAAAAGGTATTTTTGGCACTATCCATATCGTGCTGTCTACAGAAAGTGCTGGATTCTCTAATTTAACTGCAAGGTGGCTATATAAACAAAGCTGAAATGGGCAAAATTGAAATAAGAAACACCTATCTGAAATGTATACTGAGATAATAAAAGTGAGTTCTTGCACTATACATTCGGACCTGCAGTTACTAGAAAAGATGTGTATCCTAATATAAGTCAGGCTGCCCAATATCCAAGGACAATATTTCAATAGAAAACTGTTTATTAATAAGCTATTGCAGTGTCAATGTCTACACTAAGTCCTTGGTGAACTTATATCCAGTATTCTTTATAGAGCTGTCTGTGTTCGCCTCGCGGGCCCCCCCCCCCACTCACCCCGTGACGTTACAGGTGCGGTAGATGCTTCTTTAAAATTCTATTACTAACTAAATAAAAATCTTCCTATCTTGATCTAACTAAGTTGTAAGGAGTCACAGTACCAGTATGAGGTTTTCTCTGTGAAGAAATAGAATAATTTCGCGAGATTGTTTGGACAAGACAGCAGTGCGCACGTCCTACTGCTATGGAAGACGCTGGAGAGAATGATCATGAACAGGAGTGCTGTGTTCTATGTAAAAAAGGAGGAGGTCATGTGATTTTTCACAGCCAATTCGCAACCATACAAATTCCAAGTTCATGACGTCGCACACACATCTCACGTGCTCTATTCTGTAAGCTGATTTGCTGGCCGCCCAACTATGACAGGGTCAGCGCCAAAAATGGCGCGATATTAATAGATGATGCAAGATTTTAACCTCAATTATCGCCGATGGATCTATAAATTTCGATCGAAATAAAACTGTGCGATTTGTCAACCCTTGTCGATTAATAATAGATCAACAATAAATTAAGGACCTGGTTGTATAGCTTAATGTCCTAGCAAAATGCCCCACAAAAATTTCAAAGCCATGTTACCTTGAGCCACTTTTGACAATTGTGAAGAACAAATGTTCTGTGAGAAACCACATTTTTTTATAATAGGACCTGTAGTATAGCTTGCATGTCACAGCAAAAATGCCCCCAAACAAGAGTGTCACCAAAACATGAACCCCCTTGGCCACTTTGACAATTGTGAAGAACGCAAATGTCTGGTTAGAAACAACATTTTTTTTGAATAAGACCTGTAGTGTTGTGCTGACCCAAAAATTATAAAAATGATACTGTTTCATCAGCACTGTTAAAAATTGTGAGGGAGAAATGCTCACTCAAAAGCACATTTTTCTGTTCCAAAGGACATGATTTATTTGCTGTATCTCACACGCAAAGGTGACCCCAAAAAATTATAAATATGACTTTCTCAGCACTATTAAAAATTGTGGTGGAGAAATGCCACTTAAGAAAGCCACATTTTCTGTTCCTAATTGACAATAATTATAGCCTGTATTCAACTGCAACATGACAGCTCAAGTAAAACATTGGACTGCGAAAACTTTAAAGATAAGTGAGTTAAATGAATACGGTGTTGTCATTAAAACCTTACTGTCTTATACTCAGTCTCCTCACAGCAAAAAACCAGCAAAATGAACTGTGGGAACGAGAAATAAACAATTTGCAGTAAGAAAATGAATCATTTATAAAAAAAGTTTTCAAGGAGGACCATTTCTGTTTGAAGAGGAATGTGAAATAGACGGACAACCTATCGGTGACCTCGGGCAATTGGGGCCACAACATCATCGAGATCATGCCTGATTCATCTTAGATGAAGTCAACAGATCCACAATTATCTATGGAAAGCCGGATGCGTTTGTCTGTAATGGACTTCTCCAGCTTTGCTGAAGGTCAGCTCAGATATGTCGCCTGGCTGCTGGGCAGGACAACACCTCTGTGGCGTGGCGAGCGACGCGGCTCGGGCCATTCAGTCCATTTTGGTCATACCCAGAAGACGATTGGTGGTCCGGAAACACATACAAAACATCGGTGTTGAGACGCAGTAGTCGTTGCACATGCATCTTATCTGGTCTCTCGCTGTGTAGGATGTGGTGGACCTGCCATTGCATGAGTGGTGATGGTGGTAAATAAAGATTGCCAGAGGTCACCCATTCGGCTTCTGCCAACCTTGCCTGCTGCTGTCATGCTGCCGCTACGCCCTACTTTGGTCGACTCTACTGCTGTCACGTCGTGATGTTGTCTCCACCGCGTGACATTGAGGAACGTGAAGAAGGACGCAAACAGATGTCTCAGTTGATCAATCAGCAGGTCTACATTTCCTGCATTTTTACTCGCTTCTATTTGAGTGGTGAAGGAGAGGGCTAAGTTTTGTTTTGTACCGGGGTCCAGGAGGCGTGGAACACCCAGTAACTGTTGTTCATTTTTGATGGCATTAATGCGAGGATCATGTTGGACGGGAATGAAGCATCAAGCCACTCATGTGAGAGTTGGAGCCTTGATTTCCCAAGCCTCTGGGTCGAGGGCACTAGCAAACTGATCCTTTCCTCTATCTTCCTCCTCGCAATCACGCGCACGCTCGCACTCACCTCGTTTCCATAGGGCAGGGAAGTCGGTATACAGTCGGTGTCTAGGAATCCTCCTCCTCCTCCTTCACTTCCTCCGGGCACAGCTTCAACACAGCCCTCTGACTTGCATTGAGATGATTCGACAATAGAGAGGCTGATTGCGCGCCTTGCACTAGCCCTGGACCCCGAACCACTGCCTAATGAAGACCGATAAATTGAGAAAGAAGAAGAAAACTGTCGGGCATTGTGGATTCGATGGAGAGAAAAGGCTCGGTTGTACGCATCTGTGTCCGTCTCCTCTCCGTCGCTGGCGCGGACCTGTTGTTTCACGACGTGTCCAACGATCGTTCCAAGGAATAAGGATCTCACAATGATCATGCTGACAAGGGGCATTGTCCGCACTGACACATTTTGGTGGCTTCTTCAAAACTGGCAAGGATGGTGCAGTAGCTATATAAACTGCTCTCACACTCTCGGTGGCTCAACACCCCGAGGTTCTCACGCTACTGCTTGTAATGGCCATGTGTTCTACTTCGTACTGCGTTGATGGCATTGCGCGCTGCCAACACACATCGCTGGAGCATGTGGAGGGTGGATTTCCAGAGTTTGATGCAACTCAAAAAATGAGACGGTTGACCGGGCGTGGACGAGATGATGCTCAACGCTGCCAGGCGGGATGAAAGCAGGGTTGCGAACGGCGGAAGTGCGAACTCACAGACCTCGGCTGTCATCAGCAGGCACAGTCCTGACCGGGTTATTGGCGTTGTTGCTCTTTAGAAATTTCTGACGACATGGTTTAAGACATGTAGCCAGGCATGGGATGTGCTCCTGCTACCAATCTTAAGGTCGGCCCAGCAGATTTCGCACGTTTGTTTATTCGCAATCCAACTAGCCTGGCACAGGGTTTTTGCACCCAGCCAGACGCTCGGATTGGTCTCGTTGCGGAGAGACGTCCACAGCTCCTGACCTAGTGTGTGGACGGTCTCCAAGACAGATTAATTTCAAACACGGCCTGGTTTATCTGGGCACGTGATTGCCACCAGAGGACCTTGGGGGAAAGAGCGCACTTCGCTTTTCGAGCACCACCTGCGGTCTTGAACGTATGCGCTAGATATATAAGTCGTGCAGAGATGAGCCACCGTCACCCCGAACCCCCCGACCTGTACATCCACCAGCTCACCCAGTGCCATAGAGAGTCACAGAGTAAGTTTGATCTCATAGATAGAGTAGAGAGAGAAGTGCTTACTAATCCAAGTCTTCTCCAGGTGAGAGAGAGAGATCATTCGTTGATGTCGGGCGATCAATCTCACTCTAAGAGATATAGAGTGATAGCGGAACGCGGCCTTGAAATTTTAGGGTGACACGTGGCTGGCTCAGGGCCAAGGGACGGCTTTTCATGGAAATAGAAATTCCTGCTTGGATTGTGTATTGGGGGCAGGCAAGGGCCATGGACGTGGCGGAAACCCATCTGTGTCCATCCAGACGGAAAAGGCAAGATTTCCATTGCCAAAAGCCTGGCAATCGCAGACATTCAGGCTTTTGGCTTTGGGATGGTTTGGGGTTAAAAGTGTTTCTTCTGCTTCCAACTGGATGACAGAATACTGCTGCTAGAGCTGGCGCATGTACGCGCATGCGTGCAGGTCTCAATACTTGGCGGAAGGATGGAAGGGTAGGATGGGTCATCTGGTGGGACTGGTGGTACTCGGGCGGACGGTGGAGCTGAAGCGGAGGCTGATCCCTGATCAGGACTTGAGAGACATTGGGTCAGACTGAGGAGACGGCTTGGTCGGTGGCGGAGGAGGAGGAGGCGGAGACAGAGGGTGTGACAGTGGTTGGAGGGCCCGGCTTCGGTTCTTAGGACTTTTTTGGTCCAAGTGTTGCTCCATTTATAACTCATGCATTCGCTGCATGTGGACTAGACATGTTTCGGTGGTGAGTTTAAACTCTAAGATTCTTGCTATTTCTTATGAGTATTACGGCAAAGGCGGCATATGACATCGCTGGGTGAATATAGGCTTGCTCAAGAAGGCCCAGGCTTGAGAGGTCTGGACCTTTTTGACGGCGAATAAGCGAGGGGCGGGGTTCCGCTGACTTTGTGAGCTGGCGGGAATTCATATCAGCGGACTTCTTCAACGCCCTCTCCCTTTTTGATGGCGGGACCGTATCTGACACTCACCCCATCGTTCTTCCTCTTGTCCATGATGAAGCAGCTCGCAAGGCAATTTCTGCTGAAAAGACCAGTTGGATTCTGCAAATGGTCGTCATCATCAATCTTTCAACACAGGTGACTTCGTCGTCCTTTACATTCTGCATCCAAGACGCTTGCGGCTAACAAGCAGGAGGGAACTGCAGCATTGCGACTCCAGCCGGGATTTTTGCCAGATTGGGAACCGGCTTCCTTCTCTCCTCGTATGGCAATCAGTAACTGGGCGTCAGAGCCAGAGGAGAAAATCATCCTCTTTGGACTCTTGATTTTTAACATGTTTTCTGACTCCAACCGATTTTGTCATCAAAGAGGTCTTCAGAAAATGGATTATCCACAGGTGGGGGGTACACGATAGTAGACATTAGGGCTGCCTTCGCTTCATGTTGGATGGATGCTGATGATGCTGATGAGACATTTGTGGCCGTGACTGGGAGGACTATGATGCTAAGTATATATGATTCATGTAGCTAAACCACTGTAATGAACAGTATCGTCAACTCAGTTCTTTACTTATATTCACACTGTCTTACCATCGTATTGTTGACATGTCCTTGTACTACCTTAATCCGACAATCTCTTCTATCGTTTATGTCTCCCATCACATTAATTATCCCCTTCTCTCGAACCCTCCTCCAATACACCCCACAAATCACTCTAACACCTTCAAAACTACCATAACTTACTCAACAAAAAATCTCTTTACATTATATAAAATTAACTACACAAAAAAACCTCTTCACCACACATCACAAACACCACCACAACACACCCCACAAATCATTCAACCCCAAACCCATCCCTTATTCACACACCACCCAAATTACATGTTTGTGCTCACATGATTGTATGCCCTCAACAAATATCCTATGTGAATTCTGTATGTGTCTAGTACCACGTTGCACCTCACCACACGTAGACTTATAATTTGTCCTTCACAAACGCATCTAAATCTTGACCCATCACACTCTGAATTATACCACACTCGCAAACTCTCGCTTGTTCACTGTACACCCTAAAAGATAGGTCTATATGCTGTTTATCTGACATAGTATACTCCTCGCACTAGACTTGGCACTTTCCACCACGATACTCTTACTCACCTCCACCCAGATCTGAATCAGACTAAATGTCTAGTAACATTCTGTACTGGTCCAAAATATCTATAGTACGTCTCATTAGTGTGACTCGGCTCAACGAACACTTTGATTACGCTTGCGTCCACTTATTGTGTGTAGACTGACTGTGTCTACACTATGTCAAAACATTTCACGCACCTCTTAGTAGTAGTACTTTCATACTCGTGTCTCTGTCAGTATAATATACTGACACTGCTTACCCTTGTATTCCAATTGGTCTCTTATCGTGCTAACTCCTCAAAAGACATAATCAGAACTCTTGTGTCATAGTGCCTAAGTCCTGTCACTAGTAGACTTGTATAATCATCGCTCAATCTATCCCATACTTTATGATGCTCTGTACTCTGTGTGTGTCTATTCTGATCCACAAATTGTCCGTAGACACACAACTTCCCTGTCTGTCCTCATATCTCATTGTTTGTGAGTGTAACCACTCTGTGTGTGCCGATATTGTTGTGATGTTGTGTCTATCACTCTCCTCCTCGCAGTCGATCACACAATACTAATCGTGACACCAAGTACTAACATTATGGAAAAGATAATCTCCCATTAATTACATATGTCTCCCCAGTGTGTGTCTGTTGATTCGCTCTAGCCTCGCTCTCTCCTAATTGTGTTCTCACCTGTATACTAACATTGTCCTATACCCTACAAATAGATAGATAACTCGAGTGACAAGCAATTATCATAAAATTAAATACAGTCTCTGTATACCAATATGTCACTGTACACACAACACAGACCTCTGTGCCGTCTCTATACTCTCACATCGTCACATACTAATACAACACTCACTAGTCCCCTAACACAACGTGAATCCATGAGTGGTCACTCCCAAGAGTCATGTCGATTGTGCTACTCTATCTGTCTCCCCCCTCGAGCTTCGTGTATCGTTGTATAATTCTAATGTTACCTTCTGTGCACTCTCCCTATGTCTATATGTACTACCTATCATTCCTCTCTTCTCTCCCACCTCTGCTCGTTCTTTTTTGATTTCTCATACTCTCACTCACAACTAGATCAAACAACTCGCTCTCGAGTACAATCTCTCACTCTCACCACTCTCCCTCACCCCTCCACAATCTCCTCTCCCCATCTTCCAACCCCAATTCCCAAACAATTCTCAAATTTCTCCTATTCTCTCCAAGATAAAATAGACAATATATAGATAAATTAATCCCAGACTAGATATATATATATTCGCCTAAATAATTAACGCTCCGCTCTCACGCGCACGCGCTTACGGTGAAGTGTGAATCTCAATAAGTGAAGATAGATAGTAGAACATCTTATGACTCTCGCATCACTCTCTCGCACTCACGCACAATTATATAAATCCTCCCATCACACCCCCAACCACCTCCTCCCCCCCGACCCTCCTCTCCCCCCCCCCCCCCAATAGAGTGATATGATAGATATAGTGGAGAGATAAATCGTTAAGTCGTACTGTTACCTTTAACGCGTCCTTCATCTATGAATGACATCGTACGTATTTCCTGAGTAGCGCGAATCAACTCGAGAAAGACGAATGTATCAGCGTTGCAGAATGGTCTTGTTCCTTACGCACACAGTGTGTTAAGCAACCTGATCGTAGTTCGTCACACTGATCGCGAGTATCTGTACCTCTAGTCCGTGCCTTCCATCGATCCGCTGCCGATCAAATGTGATCTACAGCTCAAGCTGACTCGACTCAGCATCCCATCTCGCAAATGAATGCGTGAGAGAGCGCAACCCTCATCAAGTGTGCAGAATATCGTCGTAGACTCACCACTAGGAGATGTAATGTCAATCTCGCTCGACTAGACCAGTGTAGTTACTCGAGTGTGTACGATACTCTATGCGGAGTGTAGGATAGTGCTCGGAACAGATTAGAGATCTCGAGATATCAAGGGGTCATCTCATCTCCATAGAGGATTGTCGGTTGTTTGCTGTGTGTATGACGAAACTCGTGTTGTGTAGTTTGAGTTTCAGTCACGATGGGAGGAGAAGGGAGAAGGTGGATCTAAATGCGTGCGATAACTAACGGCGCGGTGTCAGCAGAAAGTCCTGTTGGAAGTCCCGCTGTCCTGCTTGTGTCAGGCTCCTCGATGCTCGCTGTCGGTGCTATGAGAGAGTGTGTCAGACTAAGGACAGGCAGATCTCGATAGTAGTGCGTACACTTAACATCCTTTTCCAGTTCTGGCCACCAGTAGAACCGGGGAATATCAGTCAGAACGGTTCTTCGGGCGCCTGGGGTGGACCTGCCACCAATGGAGGCAATGTCCCCATTTTAGTATACTTTGCGGAGTGATGGACGTCAACAAAAGTCCTTTCCAGAGGAAACTTCCGGAGATCCAACGGCGCTGCCGAGATGAGGCGCTCTGGAGGAATTATATGTTCGAGAGTATCTTCACCCACCCACGTCGGAGGCACGGGAGAGGGCGTCTAGCTCTCACATTTTCTCAGATGGCCTCGATTGGATTGGAAAGTCGAACCGGGGAGAAGAAGAGCGCACCAACCCTAAGCCTGGCGTGGGTTAAGTAGCTGAGCGCCGTCTGAAGTTATTGGAGGGTCTTATGGTCCTGAGTAGATCGGATGGGAAAACGGGCACCCTCCAGGCAGATAACCCATTCTTCCAAGGCCAATTTTAGTGGCTAGTGCTCACGGTCAACATTCGTCTTGTTCTCATTCGGCCGACGAGAATGTCATTGGAGAGGAAGCCACACCGTTACAGTCTTAACCGTGGGCCCTTTTTGGGTTAGAACTGATACGGCTCCTTAAAGACCGAGGCATCCACTTTCCAGGCGTGAAGCGGTCTCGTGGAATCCGGACGCGTGCAAGGATGGATATGCTGTAGCGAAGGCGGACTTGTGCTTAGAAAACGCCCTCCTCCGGCCTACTGTGCCAGCTGCGTGGATTGGGCTTGTTTATGGTGAGGGCTCTATCGGGAGCACACCAGAGTGGAGAAGTGAGGGATGAATCTGGGCGATAGTACGTGCAGAAGCCCAAGAATCGCTGGATTGCCCGCAAGGCCAGACGGGCAGTGGCCACTGCAACAACCAGCCCCCTCCCCCCCCCCCCCCCCCCCAGACAGTTTCGCCTGGATCCATTCTCCGTAGCCTTGATCCGAGATGAACCGTGACACAGAAACGGAGGCTCGTATGATTGGAAGAAGGCACTTCCCCAGCTTGGAGTATAGGTGGTTCTCCCGGAGACGTTTAGATACCTGGCGGAACATGGCCTGCGGTGGGTCTCGAGGTCATGGAGAGAAACACCAGGATGTCATCAAGGTAGACCACCACTCGCCAGGTGTGGTAGGAGGATCAATGAAGTCGGGGGGGGGGGGTTCTCATTCACGAGATCTGAAAAGACGTCAGAGCTTTGCTTTGTACGAAGGGCTTCACAGTGAGGATACTCAAAGTTGCCGTACCTGGTGTTGAAGGCCGTCTTCCACTCATCACCCTTGCGGATTCGGACCAGTTGTAGGCCACCTCTCAGATCCACAACTTAGAGAAGATCTTGGCGCCCTGCAGGCGGCTTCGAACAGTTCCTGATCAACGCAGTGGGTACCGGTTCTCCTCACCAGTGATACTTGTTGCTCAAACCCCGGTAGTCTATGCAGGGCGTAAGTTACGTCCTTCTTTCTTTACGAAAATGAACCCCGCACTGCGGGGTGACGAGGATTGCGCGATGACCCCCCTCATGCGATTATCCTGGTGTACTACGGTCATGGCTTGCGTTCTCAGGAAGCGCACAGAGGGTATGGACTCGGCATCGAGGATGGGTGGTAAACCTTGCAGTAGGTCCGATTGGGCAATCATTATGTGGCGGTGCGGAGGAAGGGACTCTCAGCCTTGGCCCTCTCACGAGGATAAGACATCGCGTACTCACAAATATTCGAGGCGGCAGCCACAGGGGTCAAATTGGCTAATGTGGGTTGCACACTGAGATACAGGGAAGCACAGGGCGAGGTGCCACCAAAC
The DNA here is from genome assembly GCA_025379985.1 of Phyllomedusa bahiana. Lineage (NCBI taxonomy): Eukaryota > Metazoa > Chordata > Amphibia > Anura > Hylidae > Phyllomedusa > Phyllomedusa bahiana. Next base: position 269,020 of record JAODAL010000764.1, read on the forward strand.
AGCGTCCCCGTCAGTTGGGGACCCAACGAATCACTCTCAAAGTAGCACGCATGTCCAGGTTCAGGAGAGTGGAGCAGTAGCCCATGGGTGAGTCCGAGGAGGGAGTCGCCGACGAGGACGGAACATGTCAAGCAGTATGAAAGGAGATTCTTCTTTATGCAGCGCCCCCCACATGGAGGGACAGTGCGCATTTTGGTTGACGAACTGTTTTTATGAGTTGTCGTCTAAGCAAACTCCCCGCTGACGGAAGATGATGGAAACATAGCGTCTCTCCAGGCGAAACCACTGGAATGACTTATATTGCTTAACGATGAAGACTGTGTTGAAGTTCCTCGCGGGCCGAGTCCAGAAACGACCCGGAACGTTGGAACGTGAATGCCTGGTCTTGGACACGAACCCTGCACAAGGCCTCAACAGGAGGGTCGCGGAGGAGGTATGGCACCTAGGAATGCCTCTCCCCCACACGATCCTTGGTGCGTAGTCTACGCAGCTTGGAGCGTACTGATGCTCTTGCTGAGACTCCTACTCACCGTTCAATAAGCGTATATCTATGCGGGTCGCTTAACCGAATCAGGTCAAGGAGGGAAGGACGGGAGGTCTCTAGCGGTCCAAGATCAGTCCTTAAATGGCTTGAGAGCCCTTTCTTAAAGGTAGCACAAGTGCGGCCTCGTTCCATGTAGAGTTTCAGAGGCCAGGGTGCGGTACTGCTACCGCGTAGTACTCCTACAGACCGGTACCCCCTGGCCGTTGGTTTTTTTTTTTAGGGAGGGCAGTCTCCGCAGGAGGATGCACGGCTGGTTCTCGAAGAACGTTGCGGAACTCGCTGGAGAAATGACTGTAGATCCGCGGTCAAGGATCTCTCTGCTCCCAAAAGAGGCGTAGCCCATTGCACAGGCCTGACCGGTGTGGAGGTCTGATTCTCGAAAAGCCACCTTCGCACGTTCGGGACAGGAATGGACAGTCTATCAGCTATCCACGTGCATAGTTGCATTGGGTGATGAACCCCCTGCAGAGTCCGCGGTACTCCGTCATACTTGGTCGGGAGCGACAGGCGAGAGCTTCTTGGGCCCCCTTGGTGCCACCGGAACCTCGTTGTGTCGACCGGGCACGGAACAAAACGCTGGAGCTGGACGAAGGCTGTGTCTGATGGACGGTGACGAGTTGCTGCAACACTGGTGGATAGCTGGGTGACGTTGCTGCGCCTGTTGACCCGAGTTGATGAGACTGGATTGGCAACAACGACGCCAGGTTGGATAACGGACCACTTGGGGGATCCATGGCAGGTCCTTACTGGTACCGGTCTGGACGGTGGATCCACTGGACCTCCGCAGGGATGGCGTAAGCCCACACCAGGGGGTGGGTCTAAGTGGGTTCCGGTATACACCTGAGCCCGACGCAAAGCGGGATGGGACCTTGCTGCGAGCGGGAGTCCACCAGGTGCTCTACCACTGGCGGGGCTTTTGCCTGGCAGTGGCAGGCCAGGGGTGCAAGGTACAGAGAACGGTCAGGCAGGATCGTGGTCGTGGGACAGGCGGAGGTCCAGGAAGGCGGCTCTGGTTCGTAGACGGTAAGACAATGCAGGTGGTCGGGGCAGGCGGCAAGGTTCGTCATGGACGGTAAACGTAAGCTAGGAGTGGTACACGGAAGGCAAGACAGGAACGACTCTGAACACTTATCAACATGGAATATACACAAGGATGTCCGGCAAGGCGGCTGGAAGAGGGCGGACTTAAATAGGGAGCAGTGCCCGGCAATATACCAATTACCGGTTGCATGCCCCTTTAAATATCTAGAGAGCCGGGCGGGCACGCGCCTAGAGGGGCGGTGCTACACGCGGGAGCTGAGAGCCGACAGGAGACTGGAGCGTGGCTGGGTAAGTGGTAACGGTGGAGGGCCTTGACCCGTACCCAAGGGCTGGACACGTAACCCGACGATGCGTGGACGGGGATACGCTGGGAGCGGGTGCACGGACGCTTCTGCGGCCGGGACTGTGGTAGCAGGGGCGTCCCGATTACAGAAAAGTATGGGAATTTTATTTAATGCAGAAAAAATTTCAGTACTCTGCAAGAAATTGGGCTAAATATTCTTGCCAGCTTTATGTCAACTTTGTGTGAAACTGTGTTGACCACAAATTCACCTGATGGCTCAGATGATAAGACCACAGAATACTGACCCTCCGTCACGCTATCACAAGTATCCAGATGTTGATTTCTTGACCTGTTGTAAATGACTTCGTTGCTTTTATTGCATTTTGTTATTTTTAAAAAATAATACATAAAACAAAAAAAAAGGAATTCTAGGGAACTTTGAAGGTTCCATGTTCTTTTTGTGTATATAAAGTCTGTATATTTTCAGTCTCTTGTCTGCTACACCAGGTCTGAAGAACGGAAGCTAGTACTCTCGAAAGCTCACCATCAAATATACTCAGTTAGCCTGAAAAAGGTATCGCCTGATTTCTTCACTCTTCTACTACTTTCTATGGCTAACACGGTACAACATTATACTACTATGTTCCCTTTGATAATTCCCCTTATAATGGCGTGCAGAACTTTTAAAAATTTAGTGAACGGGGCTGCGGCTGATATCAGGCTGAAAAGATGCCAGATATCTGGCACAGCCCTGTTCATATATGCTGCCTTATATCCACAGCCGCTTTGCTATCCAGATCAGATTGGTCTGACAACTTCTGTCCTTAGTAAATCCATCGATGGCATACTCACTTTTAATATTGTATCTATTTACATATTCCCGACTGTATATCATGTCCCTTATAAGCCCCTCAAAAAATTTTTTCAACAAACACTATGTTAAAGGTCTAATGGTCTTTAATTACCGTGGGACAATACATAAACGCCCTTTTTGGAAGATGGGATACAACTATTTGCCTTGCCAGGCACCTAGTACCCAGTCACAGAGAATCGCATAAATATCATATACCAGGGACACGCCAATTTAATGAGCTGAGCTCGTTAAGAAATTTTGGGTGTAAGCACATCTGGGCTGCGAGCCCTTGTTCACATTAGTTAATTCAACTTGGCTGTTGGACAATTCTACACTCCGCCAAATTCTAATTAATTCTGAGATGGGCAAATTGTTTCTAACTTGGTCTCTCCACCCAGTTTTTGCACTCGAGAATCTTATCCAATCAGAGCTCGCTCCTTTCCTCACCATGTATTCATCACACACTCTTCCTTTCCTTTTCAAATACCACCAAGAACCACCTGCTCAACATTAACTGATGCACAACGCTGCTCATACTCATCACTGAAACCATCTGCTTGTATCTTTTCTTTCTGCCTTGCTTCATGTGCAGGTGACATTTCTCCTAGAACCCTGGCCCACCCTCCAGTTACTGCCTCATCCTAACCTCCTCCTCTCCATAGAAACCCTGCTAACCTAATTGATATTCGCTGTACATCTTTTCCTGTACCTTTGTAATGTGCTCTGTGGAACGCCCGATCCGTCTGCAACAAACTCACTGCTGTTCATGACCTGTTTCTCTCCAACTCCCTCAACCTGCTAGCCCTCACAGAAACATGGCTCCAGCCATTTGACACCGCTTCCCTTGCCGCTCTCACCTATGGCGGCCTACACTTCACCCACACCCTCAGACCTGAGAACAGGCCGGGTGGAGGAGTTGGCATACTTCTCTCTCCACACTGCACTTACCAGGTCCTTCCTCCTGCACCCTCACTCACTTTCCCCTCCTTTGAGGTCCACACCCTCAGACTCTTTCAGCCATTTTCCCTCAGACTCGCGGTTGTGTACAGACCTCCCGGCTCACCCCGCCAGTTTCTGGATCATTTTGCTGCCTGGCTCCCTCACTTCCTCTCTACTGAAATACCCACTCTCATCATGGGTGACTTTAACATCCCTATTGATGACCCCATGTCTCCCTCTGCCTCTCAGATCCTTTCACTAACCTCTTCTCTTGGCCTCTCGCAGTTTACTAACTCTCCCACCCACAAGGATGGGAACTCTCTGGATCTGGTTTTCTGTAACCGTTCCTCAATCTCTAACTTTAATAATTCTCCTTACACTCTCTCTGATCACAATCTTATTTCCTTCACTATTACTAATTCTCACCCATCTCTGGACACACCTGCCCGTCTCCCATTCAGAAATATCCACTCCATGAACACTCAGGAATTCACAGACGCCATACAGTCCTCACTGCCCCCAATCTCCTCCCTCTCCTGCCCTGACCTGGCATCCAAACAATATAATGAAACTCTTTCCACCACCCTGGACACATTGGCACCGCTCACACACCGCACCACCAGAGTCAGACACCCACAGCCATGGCACACGCCTCAGACTCGCCATCTGCAGCGATGTTCCAGATGTGCGGAGCGTCTGTGGAGGAAGTCGAAGCTACCTGCAGACTTTCTCCACTACAAATTTATGCTCAGGACTTATCAAACTGCCCTTCACAGCGCCAAACAAAAATATTTCACCTCCCTCATCGCAACCTTACACAACAACCCTAAACGCCTGTTTGACACCATCCACTCCCTTCTTAGGCCTAAAGCTCAGGCCCCGGTCTCTGACCTCCATGCTGAAGACCTGGCCACTCACTTCAAAGAGAAAATTGACAAAATCCGGCAAAACATCTCATCTCAAACCCCAAGCAGCAGCCATCTGGTCCCTCCCCGCACATCCCCCAGCCTACTCTCAGCTCTTGAACCGACGACAGAAGAAGAGTGTCCAGGCTTCTGCTGTCTGCGCCCCACCACCTGCTCTAGTGACCCCATTCCCTCCCACCTTGTCCAGTCTATTTCTCCAGCTATCATCTCTCACATAACTGCAATCTGTAACCTCTCTCTCTCCACTGGGATCTTCCCATCTTCCTTTAAACATGCTGTTATAACTCCCTTACTGAAAAAGCCCTCTCTGGACCCATCCTGCGCTGATAACTACCGACCAGTCTCTAACCTGCCCTTCATCTCCAAACTTCTGGAACGCTTGGTCTACTCTCGCCTAATCCGCTATCTCTCTGCTAACTCTCTTCTTGACCCTCTGCAATCAGGTTTCCGCACCCTACACTCCACGGAAACTGCTCTAACTAAAGTCTCCAATGATCTCCTAACAGCAAAATCGCAGGGTAACTACTCATTGTTGCTTCTTCTGGATCTCTCTGCAGCGTTTGACACTGTTGATCACCAACTTCTCCTCAGCATGCTCAGCACCATTGGCCTCCAGGACACCGCTCTCTCTTGGTTCTCATCTTACCTTTCTAACCGCTCCTTCAGTGTCTCATTTGCAGGTTCTACCTCCTCTCCTCTTCCTCTTGCTGTCGGGGTTCCTCAGGGATCCGTTCTTGGTCCTCTCCTCTTCTCAATCTATACAGCCCCCATTGGACAAACCATCAGCAGATTTGGCTTCCAGTACCATCTCTACGCTGATGACACCCAATTATACACATCCTCCCGAGACATCACTCCTGCTCTGCTACAAAACACCAGGGACTGCCTGTCTGCTGTCTCTGACATCAGGTCCTCCCTGTATCTTAAACTAAACCTCACTAAAATGAACTTCTAGTCATCC